>CAUYQG010005575.1:0-13291 GCA_963574415.1 Tarsius wallacei
AACTGAGAGGTGGGAGATGGTCAGACTTCAGCTGGACCCCTAATCTATGTTTCCAAGATGAACAGCTTCATAAGACCTTTTATACTCTTCGAACAGTAGATCAGGTGTTAGTAAAAACAGTTCAATTCCTTGGGGTTCTCTGTCCTTCAGAATTTTATAAGATTGTAGAGTGTCTTTTCTCCTTCATGTTAGTGTACTTTTCCATGGAGTTTGTTCCCCATTGAACAGCCTACCTTGGAGCCCAACCAGTCTAGTAGGCAGAGGTCACCTTCATTCTTCCTTTGTTGCAGCATGCTGCTGCTGCCCTGTAAGAACAGGCCCTTCCCTTGTGGGCACATGAGTTGGGGTCTCACTCTGTCACCCAGGCTGGAGAGCAGTGGCATGCTCACGGTCACTGCAGCCTCGACCTGCTGGATTCAGGTGATCCTTCCGCCTTAGCCTTCCAAGTAGCTGGAACTACAGGCATGCGCCACCATGCCTGACTAATTTTTTGATTTATTGTAGGGACTAGGTCTCCTCAAGTTGCCCAGGCTGTTCTTGAATCTGTGGGCTCAGGCAATCCTCTCAAAGTGCTGGGATTATAGGCATGAGCCACTGTGCCTGGCTATATTTTGTTTTAAAAGTATTTTAAAACTTGTTAATATGGTACAAAGTTTTAAAGGTACAAAGGGGTTTAGATTATGAAAAGAAAACTCACAGCCACCACAGACTCAACCTGCTGGGCTGAGGTGATCCTTCTGCCTCAGCCACCCAAGTAACTGGAACTAATGCCAGCATGCCCAGCTAATTTATTGATTTATTGTAGAGGTGAGGTCTTGTCAAGTTGCCCAGGCTGGTCTCAAACGCTTGGACTCAGGCAGTCCTTTTGCCTTGGCCTCCCTAAGTGCTGGGATTACACGTGTGAGCCTCCCAGGTTGCTGGGACTGTAGGCACATGCCACCATACCTGGCTAATTTTTTTATTTTTATTTTTGTAGAGACAAGATCTTGCTATGTTGCCTAGGCTGGTCTCGAACTCCTGGGCTCAAGCAGTCCTTTTGTCTTGGCCTCCCAAAGTGCTGGAATTACAGGCATGAACTGGCAACTTTAAATGTGTTGATTAACTGGGAAGAAAAAGCGTTTTTCTGTTAAATTGTCCCATTTAAGAACATATGTCTTCTATTCGTGGTTTTTTTTTTTGAGTTGGAGTCTCACTCTGTCTCCCAGACTGGAGTGCAGTGGCACGCTCCTGGCCACTGCAGCCTCAACCTGCCGGGCTCCAGCGATCCTTCCGCCTCAGCCTTCCGAGTAGCCAGAATTACAGGCACACGCTACCATGCCCGGCTGATTTTTTTATTTATTGTAGAGATGAGGTCTCGCCAAGTTGCCCAGGTGGGTCTCGAACCCGCGGGCTCAGAAAATCCACTCACCTCAGCCTCCCAAAGCGCTGGGATTACACGCTGAGCCACTGAGTCCGGCTAAACATAACTTTTATGTGCACCAGGAAACCAAAACATTTGTGTGATTCACTTCAGTGTAATATTCATTTTATTGTGGTGGTCTGGAACTAAAACTGTAATATCTCTGAGGTATGCTTGTAAATTCTTTATTATTTATTTATTTTTTTGAGTTGGAGTCTCACTCTGTCGCCCAGACTGGAGTGCAGTGCAGTGGCACACTCCCGGCCACCGCAGCCTCAACCTGCTAGGCTCTGGCGATCCTTCTGCCTCAGCCTTCCAAGTAGCCGGAACTACAGGCGCGTGCTACCACGCCCAGCTAGTTTTTGATTTATTGTAGAGACAAGGTCTTGCCAAGTTGCCCGGGCGGGTCTCGAACCCGTGGGCTCAGGCAATCCTCTCACCTTGGCCTCCCAAAGTGCTGGGATTACAGGCTGAGCCACCAAGCCTGGCCAGTAAATCCTTTTTAATAAAAACAGAGTAGCAAAAGCATTTTCCTATGTTGTCATAGCTTCAGGGAAACCATTGCTTTTTTTGAAAAAATTTTAATTATGGCAAATATATATAATAAAATTTGACATTTTAACCATTTTTAGTGTATAATTGAAAGGCATTTGTTATATTCATTATATTTTGTAGCCATCACCACTATTTCTTTTTTTTTTTTTTTTAGTTGGTGTCTCACTCCATCACCCAGACTAGAGTGCAGTGGCATGCTCACAGACCCCCTCGCGTTGACCTGCTGGGCTCAGGCGATCCTTCCGCCTCAGCCTTCCAAGTAGCGCTACCATGGCTGGCTAATTTTTTGATTTATTGTAGAGATGAAGTCTTGCCAAGTTGTCCAGGTTGTTCTCGAACGCATGGGCTCAGGCAGTCCCTTCACCTCGGCTTCCCAAAGTGCTGCGATTACAGGATTGAGCCACCATGCCCGGCCACCACTGTCTATTTCTAAGACTTTTTAAAATCACCCAACTGAAACTGTGTAACCGTTAACCAATAACTCCAACTTCTGCTACCCTCCTACTCTACTTTCTATCTTGATAAATTTACTTTTTCCAGACATTTCATGTACTACACGTACACAGTTTGTCCTTTTGTGTCTGGCTTATTTCATTCAGTATGTTTTTAGAATTCATACATGTTCATTCCTTTTATGTCTGAATAATATTCCATTGTATGAATGGACCATGGTTTGGAAAGCATGAATTTTAACAGCTCCATAATCCTCTTGTATGTGGCAGGATCCTGCTTTCTTAGCCCTTCTCTCCTTTTTGCCCTTATTCAGATAAGCCACGTAGCAGATATGCTGTTAACAACACGGGAGAGCATGCTGACGACCAGGATGGCGACTCTAGGTAAGGGCTCTGTGGTCACTCCAGGGGTGCTCATCCTGGTCTGATGCCTGGGCAAAGCCCTACCCTCTTGTTGACTCAGATGTTTTCTCTCCTGAAAATCCAGTGTCCTTTTTCTCCATTTAGTGGGTGTTTTTGAGTAGTGCAGAGCTGAGGATCACGTTGCCAGTCTCTGGCTTGCTGAGTAATTTGGGCACATGTTCCAGCTTTGGGGTATGCGTTGATAAAGCGGGTCTAGAACAGATGAGGCCATGTTCATGTAGGGCATTTAGCTCCTATGAGGGGAGCATAGAGGAAAACAGACCCCTGTATTGTCCTTGGATCTGTTTTCTTGAGCATATACCCAGGGGTCAAATGCAGGTGCTTGGGTGCACCACAGCCTGGCTAGGTCTCTTCTTAGGTGGCCAGGCTCCAGAGGTGATATGGATGTTTGGGCTGAGAGCTCAGGTGGTATGGCCCTTGACACAGATGGGTCCTGTTCCTTCCTGTGTTTGCACCCCCTGCTTTCTCTGGGAGGTGCTATCAGGGTAGATACTTCAGAAATGACCACCTTTTATGTTCGTTTTAAAGCTTAGTAAAGGCAACAACCCAAGTGAAGGAAGGAAGATTGGAAGCTACCTTCCCTGGGTTCCCCTCAACACAGACTGACCTTCCTGGGGTAAGGGACTTTGCCAGGAGAAAGTATCTGAGATACCCATTCTGGGCCTTTGCTGTGTGATGAGTTAGTACTATTTCTCTCCAGTTTTCTGACGAGGCGTCATACCTTCCACAGCAATTGCAGTTCTAAGAGTGCAATTTTTATCTTCTTTTGGGAGACTGTTGGGGTCTCTGGCATGACTGGTGACTGTCTCTGAGAGGAGTGGGCTTTGGAAGAGGAACCAGCAGGTGGGGGTGGTGGGAGACTTATTATATTTTATTTTTTACATCCTGGGGGCTGATCTTGATATAGAAGCCTTTAGCTGTCTTCCCCTTAAAGGTGATGGCTTGGAACAAACTCTTGCTTTTCACAAGTACATAGAAAGCTTTTGCCCCTGCATACTGGACAGATGTGTCTTCCCTCCACCTGTGCCACAGGTCAGTTTAGAGAAGGGCTGGCTGCAGCCTACCCTCCACATTCTCCTTAATCTGAGCTCTAGTGTTCATGGGGTTTAGGCTGCCAGAGACTTGGAGGGAAGGCTGGCAGCACCCACTTCGTGCAGGGAATTTACAGAGACTTATGAAATGACTAAGAGGAAGTTTTCTGGTGAATTATTTAACATAAAGGAGAAGGAAGCCAGGCTTGGTGGCTCAGCCTGTAATCCCAGCACTTTGGGAGGTTGAGGCGAGTGGATTGCCTGAGCCCATGGGTATAAGACCAGCCTGGGCAACTTGGTGCACCTGTAGTTCCGGCTACCTGGAAGGCTGAGGTGGAAGAATCGCCTGAGCCTAGCTGGTTGAGGCAGCGGTGACTGTGAGTGTGCCACTGCACTCCAGCCTGGGTGGTAGAGTGAGACTCCAACTCAAAAGAAGAAGAAAAAGGAGGGGGAGGGGAAGAGTGATTCTCTCTGTAATTACTTTTATTAAATTTAAGGCTTGCTTAATTTGGTTATTTTAGCACATCATACATCTGTTGGTCTCACTGCCCATGTCCCATTTTTCCTATATACAGATTAATACTTTAGGGGCTCCATTCCCCTCTTGCTTTATTTTGTTACATAGGCCTGCAGGCCCCTGCTCTGCCCCATCATAGCTCAGAGCATCTTCCTGGAGTAAGGCATTGAAGGTGCATCAAACACATTATCTGTGTCTTCCTGGGTTATTGTTTTCAGACCTTCTTTCATTCTGGACCTAGCAGAATGTGACTGTTTGTCAGATTAAAATAGCGTTGACAGGTTACATAGTAACTTCTGAGTGGTGGTGGCCTGTCTCAGAGAAGTGAGAATGCAGAGCTGTGTAACCCAGGGTTGCAGACATTGGCCAACATGGCCATTTAAGTCGAAATCAACTGCAGTTAAAAAAGAAATTCAGTTCCTCAGTTGCACTAGCCACCTTTCGGGTGCTCAATGATAGCATGGGACTAGTGGCTACCCACCCATATTTCCAACAGTGTAGTAAGTTCTGCTGGACTGGCTTAGAAAGCAGGCCGTTATGTGGTACACCATCAAGATGTGTTTCAGGGCTTAGGAATTAACTGTTATTTTCTTTTAAAAGAAAAGAAAATAGATATTGTCTAGTGTCTTTAAGACTTGAAATTCAAGGTCAGACAGGTTATAATGTTCCTGTTGGTTGGGTGTCAGAAGCTGGGATGCAGACAACCCTTTAGGTCCCCTCCCACTGTGGGAGCTTTCCTGTCTTTTTAATAAATCCTACTTTCTAAAAAAAAAAAAAACTGGGGTGCTCATGCTTAAATGCACCATGCATCCCCCACACTGGTAGGGGCAAAAGCCATCAAGAGTGGTTTGACAGAGCCTGGTGTCCATTAGAAAGGTAGGCATGGGATATGTCCCTTCCCTACATGGACAGTCTGGCCTCTTCAGCCACCTTCTGGCCACCTTCATGCCCTGCTCCAAGATTACAAGCAGTACTCTGGCCACTGCCTTAGAGAGTGGGGAGCCAGAGGCTTGAAGAAGATTGATTTCTTTCACTGTTAAAATGCTCTGAAATAATTTTGCCTTAGACACAATCCAGAAGACCTTTCCAGTTTCAACTCTACCCTTGAACTGTTGGATGACCTTGTAGACCTGTAGAATTTGGTGGTGCTGCTGCTGTCATCAACTTGGCCACTTTTCCTGCAGCATTAGATCCAGCGTGCAGGTGCAGCTGGGCCCTAGGCCAGGAAGGCACTCTTGGTTCACAGCATGCAGGTTCTCCTGCCAGGCACATGCGGGACTCTGACAGGATCTCTCTTGATGGCTTTGCTTCTACTGTCATGTGTCTCTAGAGCCTTGCACTGATATGTTAGGAAGATGACCCCTCCTTTCTGCAGCTGAGGGGGATACACAAGAAAGTGGTTAGGCAGTTTTGTCCCCAAGCACGAGCATTCTCTACCCCTCCCTCTGGCCCAGCCATTGTGTCTGCACTACAGGGCAGCATGCAAGGACAAGTGCAGGCTCAATGGCTCCAAGTGTTACTCTCACTTTGCATCCTGCAGTGTATGATCTTGAGCACATTCCTCTGTCTGAGCCTTAGTTTCACTGTCTACTGTAAGATGCTTGAGGGTGGCGAGTTACCTCCACCTCTCCCTCCCAGATCCAGATGTTATAGGAACATCTGTGTCTTGGTGAGTATTTGCTGATGTCCCTGCCTCCCTCAGGGGCAGACACAAGTCTGTAAAATGCTTCTGTCAGGAACAGGACATTGCCAGTATTCGAAAGCCCTGTGTGTTTGCTCCTTTCTCTCTGGGACAAAGGGGTTGTATTGTGACTTGTTGAGTTGTGGGAGATACAGGCAGAGTCAGACTCAAGCTTCTGGGATTCTGACTATGGATGATCTTGGGAAAGTCCACCAGACATCTTAACCCTTTCATGCTATATACCCTGATGAGCTAAAAGTTGGGAGCTGCTGAGGAAAGGGGTCCCTCATTGTGTGTTTCCCTTGCATAGGTCTTTGACAGTGTGTCATGGCAGGGTTCCCACACTGTTGCCACTCCCAAGTTCAGGTTTCCTTTCTCTTTTCAGGAAACATGGAAAAAAGCTTATCCCAGAACAAACATCTCTGCAGAAAAACATAAATTCTTGAACTCTTTCTAAAAAACTCAAGTGGTCTGAGACACTGGAATCTTATACCTCCGAAGGTGGCCAGAAGGTGGCTGAAGAGGCCAAAAGGTGGCTGTCCATGTAGGGAAGGAACTCTTTCTAAAAAACTCAAGTGCAGAAAGAAGCCCAGGTGTTTCCTGACAAAAATATATGGATCCACCATGACTGCCTCATTACTCCAGGCAGAAGGCTCAGGGAGGTCAGCTGTGCAGACATTCATAACATCTCAAGGTCTGGGGCTGGTGAAATTCATTTGACATGCCACAGTTTTCAGAAGGGTTTTGCCTGTGGGGTCTTATTTGATCCCATGCAGATGATTTCTCATCATACAGACGAGAAACCTATTCTTGGAAGGATGAGATTCTTGTGCATAGGTATTGCAGCTAATACATACCTGCTGTGACCCAGGTCTTCCAGTCTTGTGTGCTTGCTTCAGAAAAGTGGCTGTCATTCTTGCCCAGCCTGTGTGTGAGGAAACCCCATGATAAGTGTTCAACATGGGGAGTGTGTAAATCCTTTTTCCTGTGTGGTAAGTTGTTTAGTCTTGATGCTCAATAGTTAATGCTTAATGGTGGTACTTCTGGAGCCTTTAATGCTGTTTTTCTAGAACAGTCTTGTAACTTTGTATGGTTTTTAAAAAACAATGTTTTTGTTTGGTCTTGATGGTCCTGTTCCCGTCTCAGTGAGCTATGTCCTCCAACTGATGAGCGATTAGTTGCAGGGTAAGACCAAGACCTTTCCACCATCTTTCTGTCTCAATTCCAGCAGCCTTCTCTTGGAATTGTGCTTAATTCCTTATCTCCCTCAGTGTTGAAGAATGACTAACGAGGCACACAGGCCCTGGCTTGGACCTCACTGCCCTAGTCCCCCCATGAGTGCTCTGACTTCCCCACAGCCCCTGCCCTTTCTCCACCCAGTTATTTAGCTGCTTCGCATTACCTGAGAGGCCAGGGCATGGTTGGCTGGCACCCAGGGAAACTTCTGGGACCAGGCATGTCATGCAAACCTCTTCTTCTTCCAAGTAGTCATGTTAGTGTGGTGGGTGAGTAGGGGTGGGGCTTCTTGTGGTTATTGCTCCCTGTCTTTATTTTTCAGAGGGATTTAGTGGAGACCTCTCCCAAGGGTTGGGCATTAAAGTGTGATGCTCAGGCTTAGATGCTATTGGTGTGCCCAGTAGAGGCAAAAATATTCCCACAGAGTTGACATGGTGCTTGTCCAGGAGGACTTGGGTGAAGTAGGGCTCTCTGATTCCCCTTGCAGTGCATCTCCTCTGAGCCTTGGAGGTGCACACAGCATCTGTGAGCCCCCAGCAAGAAGGCAGGTAGGGGGAGCAGAGTTGAGTTGCCTTTCAGACGACTCTCTCCTTTTTTGGCCAAGCTAGAGGATAAGCTGTACTCCAGAATGACTGCACAGGAATAGAAGGTCCTGGCCAAATTTCTAGGATCTTCTGTTGGGCTGGTTCATCTTCCTAAATGTGTTTTTCTTGAATTTCCAAGTTATCCCTGGAGTTAATAGTTTTTATAACAGCTGCTTTATTGTGTTGTAGTACATTTATCAGGCCTTTCATCATCAAAACAAGAAAAAAGATTTTTATGAATTTTGGAAGCAAAAACCAAATATTGCCACTTGTTTGTGGCTCAGTTTGCTATTTGTAAGTTATACCCCCACCCTCAATCTCATGATCTAACTATGTGTCTTTGTGTATATTATATCACCAGACATACTATATAAAGTATAAAGCCACTCAAGCATTTTTTCATCATACGTGTATAACATTTAGCTGTGGTGAGTGGATTTCTTTGTGGGCCACATTTGCTCAGATAAGCAGAGTGGCCAGCTACCACCTTGCTGTCCGCCCAGAGGGGCTTCCGTAACAGACATTTGAGGCAGTGTGACTTTTAACTTTAGCAGCATAGTGCTTTCCAGTTGGCTGTCTCTGTAGACCCTGGCCTCCAGTGGGGAAACAACTCTTTATTTGGCTGTCACAAAGGCGCCTTGGGATTTGGTTGTTTATAGATGTGAACTGGGCTACCATTGCTTACTTCTGAGAATCCCAGAACCTATCCCACAGCCAAACTAACTTCAGTCCCTCAGCTGGTACCTGAGGTCTGGGGCTTGGTCATGTCTGTGGTTCTTCTTGACAGAGCAGCAGTTTTTAGTGGAGATTTTTGGTTTGGAACAAAGGAGCTTTATGGAGTCATGGAGGTTATTTTTCTGTTATCTCTGTGTCCCCTGAGTCACTGGGTGGCAGAGTGGAGGGACAGTTTGTTTAGAGGGGATGTAAAATGTTGGCGTTGGGTCAGTTGTTACAGCAGAAGTGTTTAGTGGGTTTTAATGCCCCAGACTCTTCTTTAGCATTGTCATGTCCGTCAGATGGGAGTTACAGGACAGGGTGAGCCGTTTAGAGTTTTTGAAGAAAGCATATGATGTCTGTGGTCTCAAACACTGGAATCTTACACCTCTGGCTTAATCACACCAGAGAGTAGTATTCCAGAGGAGAGACCTGCCACAGCTGGCCAAGGACTTGGTTGTGGGTCCTGCATTTTCCCAGGGTGTCTCTGACAAGATTGGTTTTGGAAGGTCTGACTGCACTCTGTGTGAGAGGTAAGGAACTCATTTTGATCAGACCCTCTGCATCTTGTGTGTCTGTGGGCCTAGGGCAGCCTAGGATGGTTAGAGGGCCGTGCCAGTTCTGGATGAAGACTGGAAACCAGCGAGAACCCCCCAGGCCCCGGCAATTCTAGGTCCCCCACCACTGGCCTGTGGGAGACTTGGAAAGACTCACACAGCTACTCGTCCTGCATCTTTGGCTTTTGCTCCAGGCTGACTCCAGGTCACTCCTCTTATAAGCCCTGCTATGTGTACAGCACCTGGAACAAGTGGCCCCTTTTCTCAGTTTTTTTTAATCCGAAAGTCATTTGCTCTTACAGAGTTGAGTTGCAACAGCAGTTGGAAGCATACCTTCCTTTTTCATCATAAAGTGGGGGAGTTATGATGTTAGTCTCCTTCCATCTCCTCATCAAGATGGCCTCCACTAGAGAAGCATGACCAGGAGTGCACTCTGGAGTGTCTGTCCTTGATGGTTTCTTCTAGGACTGCATGGGTCTGCCTGCCCAGGGGCAGAATATGGCCTTGAAGGAGCTGGAGCCGTGTTCCCCCAAGATAGTATACCCTCCCGATCCAGATATTAGAAATACTTTTCCTGATGGAGAAATGAGTATGATACTTCTCTCCCTTCTAGGTCCAGGTCAGACACAGTGCATTTGTGTTTCTAGTGCAGAGGCCCTCAGAGCTCTGGGCTCTGAGATAAGAGTCAGCACCCAGCCACTGCACCCCCTGCAGGCAACTCTTCCTTATCCTATCCCCCCAGGCAGGAGGCACCATGGTTGCCAGTAAGGAGACACAAGTGCACAGATGACTTTGGAAAGGGATGAGCTCGTACCCACACCACAGCTGTTCCCACTTCTCCCTGGCACCATAGTCCTGTGCATCCCTGTGATTGTGCCGTTTGGAAATCTCTGTAATTACAGTGTGTCTGCACATCTTGCAAGAAGTTTCTTCCCTAATGAAAATTAGAAAGTTTAAGGGTTAGGGATAATGGAAGAGTTGGGCAGCCATGCAGTGAGGAAGGTAGTCAGCATGCTGCACATATCACTGAACACTGTCCCCAGCCCTCTACATGACTCTGTGGGGGCAGGGCCGGGGTCCCAGGGATTGAGGGGTACAACCCAACAAACCTGAGTGCAGTTTGGAGAGTGCCCCCCACCTTGTGCCTTAAAGAGCAGCTCCTCAGGGCAGTGCCAGCTCCATCCGTTCCTTCTTTTGAAGCAAACTACACTTGTTTCTCCTGAATTTCATAGAGCATGCCAGGAAATGACAGCATATGCCTTCAGTCTGCGCTTCTCATGCCTTTTACCTTGTAATTCTGGTGATTTTACACCCCTAACCTCAGAGATTGTTTCACAAGAACGACTGATAGAAGCTCCTGTCAGCAATGGGGACAGAGCAATTCTATGAAACTGCCATTTACTGAGACCTTTTCCCTCTGGTGCCAGTGGGGCATGGTGTTGTGATATTTTGTTAACTTATTTTCATTCTACCTTTTTTTAATTTTAAGATTTTCAGATGCGATTCTAGCAACAATTCTGGCAACCAAGTCTGAAATGTGTGGCCAAAAATTTGAACTGAAGATTGATAATGTGCGGTTTGTTGGACACCCGACATTGCTGCAGCATGCTCTGGGGCAGGTATGACCCTCCCTGGGCAGATATGGCCCTCCTTGGGCAGGTGTGGCCCTCCCTGGGCAGGTATGGCCCTCCCTAGGCAGATGTGACTCTCCCTGGGCAGGTGGGGTTCTCCCTGGGTAGGTATGACTTTTCCTGAGCAGGTGAGGCTCTCTGGGCAGGTGTGGTTTTATGCCTTCCTGGGTAGGCAGGCCTGGCCTATTCTGACCCTGGGGGCCTCAGGCTGAGGCTGACACCAGCTCTGGTGGAAGGAGCCATTGGGCAGTACACCTGATTAGGCACTTGCTGTGAGCTGTGCATCTTCATAGGCCCTGGGATTCCAGTGGAGAAAGAGACAGGTGTCCTTGCCCCTAGGTGTGTCAGTCCTTGCTCTCAGCTCTTACTGTTTGTATTCTGGGTCTCTACTGATTGTGACCTTCCCCTTTATATGTGGGATGTCTGTTTCCAGGGGAAGTCCAGAGAATGATTTAATCAGCATCTGTCAAACTCTTGAACTTTCCTACAACATGGAGCAAGCATTTCTTCTTACTTATTAAGTGATATTCTAATAGCCAGTGCTTTTATTATTAATCATTTGTTATTGTGCTAAGCCCTCTATATGTGTTCTCTGATGAATGAGGGTCACAGCACTGAGGAGTGTTAGTAAGATGGAATGCAGTGTTACTCGAGGGAACTTGTATGTCAGAGCTTGCCAGTCAGCTCTGCATACAGTGAAGAAGATCAGCAACAGCATCACTCGATTCTGGAGTTCAGTGTGACACATGGAATTTACCTGCATTTATACAGATCCAGAAATAGTCTGAGGTTCTGTAATGAGACTCTCAAACCTCCATAAAGTTTAGATGTGTCTGGCCCAGTGGACAGCACCCTCCCTTTTTATCAGGGCCCTCATAGCCAGGGCTCAGTCCCTTGCCCATGAGTGGTGGAGGGCACCAGCGGCAGGGGTGGGGACTCTGCTGGGGCGGCCCAAGACTCCAACTCCCCCTGGTGGTAGCACTTGTAGTTGTTATTGAAGAACTTGGTGCCCCTTGGAGCACTTCTGAGTGCCTCCGTGTTTGTGACTGAAGCTGGTTGGATGCTAGAGCAAGGAGCACAGAAAGAAAGACTTGGTTCTGGAGTAAGCCCAGCTGCCCTGCCCCACCTGGGGCCTGCTCAGGCCTCTGCTGGCCCTGAGCATTGTCCTATCTCTTAAGTTGTTCTGAGCACTTGTTATACCTGGCAGAGATAGCCCGGCGAATGCAGGTGGACATGGGACGGCAGCAGGGGTGTGGGTCTGAGTCCTTCACCCATTTGAGACCTCTGGGTGTTGTCAGCTCACTTCTGTTAAAAGTGGGAAGCACTGACCTTCCTACTTTCGTCACAGCTGCGACTGTCTGTCCGTGCAGTGGGCACACCTCCAGAACAAAGGCGTTCATCATTTTGCAAAGGCACTCATTACTTTTCAAAGACCTTGGATTATAGTCTAGGTCATTTTCTCATGCCTGAAGTAACATCTCTAAACAACTTTCCTTGGCTCTCAATTTATTAGAATTATGCCTCTTTTACAGGTCTCCAAAACAGATCCTTCCCCGAAGAGGGAAGCACCTACCATGATTCTTTTTAATGTGGTATTTGCATTGAGGGTGAGTGTATAAATGGTTTAGTTGGGGAAGAGGTTTGGGGGAGAAGCATCTCATTTCCAATGAGTGTGTTGTTGACTCAGAGCTCGGACTGTGGTGGGGCATGGAGCTGACCCCTCCCAGGGTGCAGGCAGACTCTACCTCATGACTTTTCTCTTTTTGCTTTAGTAAAGTACACATAATAGTAGTTATCATTTCATTTGTATTTATTTTTACTTTTTTGAGTTGGGGTCTTACTCTTTTGCCCAGATTGGAGTACAGTGGCACAATCACAGCTCACCACAGCCTCAGCCTCCTGGGCTCAAGCAATCCTTCTGCCTTAGCCTCCTGAGTAGCTGGGATTACAGGTATGCACCACCATGCCTGACTTATTTTTTTTATGTTTGTAGAGATGAGGTATCACTATGCTGCCCAGGCTGGGCTCAAACTCCTGGGCTCAAGCAATTCTTCTACCTCGCTAGTGTTAGGATTACAGGCGTGAGCCACCATGTGCAGCCAGTTATTATTTTAAAGTGTACAGTTTGGTGGTCTCTGATACATTCATGATGTGCAACCATCACCACTATCTAGATCCAGAACATTTTCACCATCCCAGTAAGAAGTCCCATACCCATTAGCAGTAATTCTCCATTCTCTCCTTTTTCTCCAACTCCTGGAAACCACTAATCTGTTTTCTTCTTCTTCTTCTTTTTTTTTTTTTGAGTTGGAGTCTCACTCCATCACCCAGACTAGAGTGCAGTAGCCGCTCCTGGCTACCGCAGCCTCAACCTGCTGGGCTCCGGCGATCCTTCCGCCTCAGCCTTCCAAGTAGCTGGAACTACAGGTGCGCGCTGCCACGCCCGGCTAATTTTTTGATTTATTGTAGAGATGAGGTCTCGCCAAGTTGCCCAGGCGGGTCTCGAACCCG
>CAUYQG010005580.1:0-11569 GCA_963574415.1 Tarsius wallacei
TGATACATGCCTGTAGTCCCACCTACTTGGGAGACTGAGCTGGAAGGATTGCCTGAGTCCAGCAGGTTGAGGCTGCCATGAGTCATGTTCATTGTAGCCATGTCACTGCACTCCAGCCTGGGCAACACAGTGAGACCCCAACTCCAAAGAAATTTTTTAAAAAGTATTTCTGATGCCCAGAGTAATCACTAAGATACTACATGTGTGTTGCTTTAAGCCCCTGACTTCATGGCCATGCATGACAGCAGCCATGAGACATCCCTGGGTTTTTCTTTCTCCCTCCGAGCTTCTTACCTGGCCTCCCCCATCTCTCCTGCCCGCCCCCCCCCATGACGCTCCCTCTCTCCCCTGCCCTCCCCTCTCCACCCCCTGATGTCTTTCTGTCCCAGGGGTCTCTGCCAATTCCACCCCCTCCATGCCCCGCCTTCTCTCTGCCCCACTAATCTTGTCTAATTGCTTCCTGGAGCCAACATGGGCACCGTTGCTGAGCTGAGCCCGCAGTGGGGAGGGAGGGAAAGTGGGAGGAAAAGATGGGAGAGGGCTGGTCAGTGAAGGGGGCAGCCAGCGGGCAGGGCGGGCCAGGTGCAGATGGTTTGCTGGTTCCCTGGTGCTCCCCAGCATGCCTGTCCTGCAGCCAGGGCTGGGCCTTGTCCTCCCAAGGTGACCACTTGATGCCGCTTGGGGTGGGTACCGTCCTTGGCCCCAGCTCAAGGGTCTCCCCCGGGGTACTGGCTACCCCGGGAGAGAGCATCATCCTGGATCAACCTGGACTTCGCTCTACACGGAACTGAGTCCCCTGTGGGAAGAAAGCTCCCGAGGCCAGGGAACCTCGAGCAAGGCTATGTGAGGCTCAGTTTGTCCACCTGTAGAATGGGGGTGATGGCGCAGGACTGGCTGAGCACATGAGGAGACCCCTTGGGGCCGTGAGCGCGCCATAAAGATCGTGGCCAGGAGTGTCCTTGCCCCTTACCTGGTCCCTCCCTCTCCTGAGGGAAAGTTGGTGTAGGAGTCACTGGATGTTGCAAGACATCAAAGGAGGAAGCGGCTTGCACGGTACTTTGTAGAAAATAAAGTGCTTGGCAGGTGATCTGCTTGATACTCCTGACAGCCTTGGGGGTGGGGAGTCTTCTTGGTCTTGCAAAGGAGAAAACCCAAGTTCAAAGAGGTGGCGTAGGCGGGCCTGAGGCATGCGAGCCAGGCAGGAGCGGGTTCCAGTCCAGGGCTGGCAGCTCCTGCCGCTCTTTGTTATTTCCTGGGAGATGGGTGTAGACCCCGACAGAGCCATACACCCCTGCTTGGTTCTGGCCAGTGCTGCTGCCGATGGGGGACAGAGCGCCCCGTGGAGGTGATCCTGCGTGGCCAGGACGCGGCTCACAGCTGGGCTGGGGCTCTTAGCCACATTCTCTAGTCTGAAGGCGCAACCCAGAGTGCCTGGACCCTATGGCCGTGTTCCTCAGCCAGCAGGTGGCACGAGGCCAGAGGCTCCAAGCTCCGGGCTACCATCCTGAGCACAGCCCTTCATTACTCCGGGCCTCAGTTTCCCCCACTAGTCCTTTCTCCAAGGGCTGTCGTGGGAAGTGAGGGACAGAAGGGTGCAGGGAGCCCAGCATTGTTGCAGTGCCCGGTAGGACCTCAGTACCTCCCTTGGAGAGGCTCTCATGTGAGCCTCCAAGGACAGCAGAAGCTCAGGAGGGCTGCCGGGGAGGGCTGGAGCATGTGCAGACATTCACTGAGCGTCTACTGTGTATGTGCCAGAGTTTCCTGGTGACTGTCACAAGGGCTGCCTCATGCAATGTTCACTCCGGGCAGGAGACGAACCGAGACAAGGGAGCCACGACCTCACTAAAGGGCTGCGTGTTGTCATAAGTGGTATAAAGACTAGAAAAAATTTTAAAAAAACAGGGAGGGGCTGCTTTATCTGGAGGGGTCAGCGGAGGGCTCTGCAGAGAGGGCAGAATGTGCAAAGGCCCTGGGTCAGGAATGACTTGGGGCTGTGCACGGTGGAGAGAAGAGAACTGTGACTGGGCCCAGTGAGAGATGGGGTGGCAGTTTCTGCAGAGATCATCAGGGACCTGACCCTCAGGGCCTGGTAACAGGTAACAGGATTGGACTTTATTCTAGCCAAGCCTGATATGAAGTCATAGATGCGGCTTTAAACAGGAAGGGACAGGATGTGATTTAAAGGGTAAGAAGGAAGAAGTCTATGAACTCTTAAATGAATCCTAGCCCTAAATATGTCCTAGCCCACAGAGCCTCAGAGATGGAACACAGGTGCCAGTGTCACATAGCACCTCTACCAAAGCAGTCCTTGAACCCGGATCCTTTGACTCCAGCTCTGGTGCTCTTTCCTTCGAGAGGTTGGCAGAAGCCCAGGTTGGTCACTGCCTCGCTCTCCGTCAAGGAGGAAGGACCATGCCAGCCACCGGGTCTTCCCAGGTTAGGCCCGTGGCTGTCCCTTTCCCAGGGTGACTTCTGCTGCAAAGCCACCATTAGGTCTCTTCATGCCAAAGAAACACATATGGACCAAGTTTGGTTTGGTTTATTTTTTGAGTTAGAGACTCACTCTTGTCGCCCAGGCTGGAGAGTAGTGGCACGCTCCTGGTCACCCCATCGACCTGCTGGGCTCCAGCGATCCTTCTTCCTCAGCCTTCCATAGCTGGAACTACCGGCAAGCTCTACCACACCCGGCTAATTTTTGGTTTATTGTCGAGACAAGGTCTCGCAAAGTTGTCCGGGCTGGTCTCGAACCCGTGAGCTCAGGCAATCCTCTCGCCTTGGCCTCCCAGAGTGCTGGGTTTACAGGCTAAGCCACCACGCCTGGCCTCTTTTTTTATTTTAATTTTTAAATCTCTTTTGTTGAGTTGGAGTCTCACTCTGTTGCCCAGACTGGAGTGCAGTGGCACGTTCACGGCTACTGCAGCCTCAACCTGCTGGGCTCTGGCAGTCCTTCTGCCTCAGCCTTCCAAGTAGCCAGAACTATAGGCACACGCTTGATTTACTGTAGAGACAAGATCTCGCCAAGATGCCCGGACTGGTCTCGAACCTGCGGGCTCAGGCAATCCACTCGCCTTGGCCTCCCAAAGTGCTGGGATTGCAGGCTGAGCCACCGTGCCAGGCCAGACCAAGTTTGGTTTTTAAGCCACACCCTCCCAGCAGCAAGTGCAGCCCTGCCTGGACACGCTCACCCCTGAAGACTCGCCTGCCCGCAGTCCCAGAAATGCCCGCAGCACTTTTGCTGTGTGATGCACGGAGCATTTTTCATGTCATTCTCTTTTGGAGCAGAATCCAGGTGGCATGGACCCCTCCCCCTCTCGGCAGATGGGAGGATGAGGCTGAGAGCGGCCGACTGACTCACACGGAGGCAGGCAGGGAGAATGAACAGGAGACGGCCTCTCTGGGCAAGTCAGAGGACAGTGGGCAGGAAGAGAAAGAAGAACATGGGTACAAAGTCCTTGATGTCCAGCAGGGGACCTGAGACCCCTTCTCTGGGCTCTGGAATCATAGAATGATAGTGCTGGTGGGCTGCAGAGATGGTGTGATCCAGCCCACCCTCCTGTGATTCTATTTAGGCATTGCATATATCCAGGTGGGGGCACACATCCTCTATGTGGTCATTTTTATACACCAAGTGACCACCATCCACATCCCATAGAACATTCCCCTCCCAGCAGCCCAGAAGGGCTCCTGTGTCCTGTCCCCTTTCCCCCTCTTCTCCCCCAACAGGTGACTATTATTCTGGCTTCTGTCACCATCAGGCAATTCCATCTGTCCTTGAACTTCACATACGTGGAATCATACAGTGTGTGCTCCTCCGGCTCTGGCTTCTCTAGGTCGACATAATGATGTTATGGTCCATCCATGTTGTTGCATTCAGCAGTAGCTTGCTCTTTTTTGTTGCTGTGTAATATTCCATGGTATGAGCGTATGACAATTCGTCCATTCTCTGGATGGACATTGGGTTGTTTCTTGTTTTGTGGTGCTTATGGTTACAGCTGTCTGCGTCATTTTGTGGGTCTGTGCAGACATTTCTCTTGGGTATGTAACGGAGTAGAAAGACCGAGTCACTGGTGTAGCTGTAGATAGATCCTGTCAAACAGAGCAAGCCTGTTGTTCGACCATCCCTCAAGCAGTGCATCAGAGTTCTCGTTATACCACCTCCTCACCCACACTTGGCATCCTCCATCTGTGTGGTTTTAGCCAGCTGGTGGGTCTGTAGTGCTGTCTCGTGGTAGGTGTACCTTGCACCTCCCTGCTAGTAATGATGCTCCAGCCCCTTTTCAAGTCTTCATCAGCCGTGTGGAGAGCTTCTTTTAGAAAGTGTCTGTTCAAGTCTTTTGCCCAGTTTTAAACAGGTTTGTTTTCTTTTTTTTCTTATTGATTTGCAGGAACTCTTGACATATTCTGAATGCAGTTCCTTTGCTGTACAGAAGTATTGCAAATACTCCTCCCAGTCTAAGGCTTGCTTGTTTACTCTCTTAATGGTGTGTGGGGACTGTTTGAGAAGACAGAGAATGAGTATTTGTTGAGAGTTTCCTTTGAGCCAGGCCTGGCCCATCGCTTCACCTTCCCTGGTGTCCACTACCCCCGGTAAAGTGGGCCTCATCCCCTTCTGCTTCCCAGGCCTCATGCCACCTGGCAATAAGCGATTTAAGGCCCTCACCCAAGATCTCGGGGCTGACAGGCAGCTGGGCTGGGTTTCTCTGTTCCCAAAGCCCCCTCTCTCTGCTGCGGTGGTGGTTAGGGAGAAGGTATCCCCTGCCCTGGGTGTGTCCCACTGTCCACAGCCTGTTCTCTGGAATGAAGAGACCTTCTTGGCCTCTCCAACTCATTCACGCCCACTGGAGATTCAAAAGAGCTTCCCAAGGTGTACTGGCAGGGTTGGCACTGTCTAGTGGCTGGATTACTCTTAATGCCAGTACTTCACATGTGCATAATCCTTTTAGCTTATAAAGTGCTTCCCTGATGGCTATCTTACCGCATCTTCGTGAGTTCAAGTCAGTGAGGTAAGCAGGCAACAATTTTGGAGAGGACATGTCCCATAGATTTTTGCTGAGGACTGACCCACGGCAGGGGGCACAGGTGAATGGGTCCTATGTTTGGGCATTCTAGCGAGTAGGACACTCAGGTCAGCATCCAGCGTGGGGTGAAGTCCTAGGGGCTCACTCACGATTCAGTGAGCTTCGACTCCATGGTGTATGCCTACCAGGCACCGTGCTTGGTACTGAGGGCACTGCAGAGCACATGCCAGACACAGTTCCTGCCCCCCCAGAGCTGGTGGAGATAAGGGAAATGCAAGGGTGGCCACCTTGCCCTGGGAGAGCTGGCAGGCTTCACATACAAGGCCACATGTGAACTGGGTCTTGAGGGGTGAATAGGAGTTCAACCAGTGGGGGAGGGAATGGCATTCCAGATCAAGAGAACTGCATTGCCTGGAGCTAGGACTTATCTCCCCTGGCCAGGGAAAGAGTGAGCCTCTTGCTTGACCCCAGTCCCGCGTTCACTTGCCCTCCGTGCTGTTGCTCCTGCTCCCCAGTGCACACAGTGGACACAGCAGTGGGTGGGTATGTACACCTGTGCTGTTTCCACCTGGCAGGCTGAGTGTCACCACTGCAGGCCTGGGGGCACTTCCCAGGGCATCAGTGGCTCCTTGGGGCATCAGCTGAGGGATGCTGGGGTTCTCACAGGCTCCTTCTTGCCTTCCTGGGCCTCTGTCACTGCATCCGGAAGTGGGGAGAATAATAATAACAACAACAGCAATAATCACCACATGGAGGTATCTTTACTTTGTGCCTGGCACCGTGCCATGCACTTGGCACACAGTATCTCCTTTAACTCATGCCCTGTGCGGTGTCGGTCTCCTTACCCCATCCGACTGATGAGAGCTGAGGCTCAGAGGGGTAAACGACGCGTCCAGCATGTCACAGAGCCAGGGCGTGGCAGAATCAGAGTCAGCCCAGCCCTGTGTGACTCGGTGTTCCTGCCTGTAGCTAATGGGGCTTCCTGCTCAAAGCACTGTGAGCCCCCATCCCACATGCAGCTCAAGTATTGGAGGTGTGTCTGCTCAGTGGACATGGCTGTCCCTTCAGCCGGGACGGGGGGCAGCCCTCGATCTGACGGGGAGACGGTGGGCAGGGGTGTCTCCCGAGAGGCCTAAGCTTCTGTTTCCCCTGCCCTGGGGTCCCGGTCGTGGAGGGGCCTCGGGGATCACAGCACCACGGGCTTGGCGGGTCCATTGATCAGAAACAGCCAGCTCTGGGCTGAGCTCTTCTGAGGCCAAAGCGGGTGTGTGTGCATATGTGTGTGTTTGCATGCCTGTGTTGTGTGTGTGTGGTATGTGCAAGTGCATGCATGCATGCATGCACGCTGTGGCCAACAGCAACAAGGAAACGGAGCCTAGGACAGGCTCCCTGCCCTGCAGGGAGACAGGTCCTCCCCAGGTAGGAAGGCTGCTATCGTCAGGGGGATTTCTCCCCCTCCTGTCTACTCCCTGGCCGTTTGTGAGCCCAGCCCGTTAACAGCCACCATCAATTGGGCGCCTGCTGTGTACCATTCACAGGGCAGAGAATTCCATGGGTGTTCATATTACATACCCCCCCGCCCCAAGGCCCTGTACCTGTGATGAGTCCCTCGGGCTGGTGGGAAACCTCATGCAGCCCTAACCCCAGCAGTAAGCAAGGGGCGTTTGCCTTGGAGGGGCAGAGACCCAGGGCTGTGGGTCCCAAGGTGGAGAGAACTTCCAGGAGATCCGGGAGGACTGCAGGGAGGGGGTGGCTTCTAACTAAGGCCGTTGAAGGGTGGGTTCTGACAGCAGAAATGGGGAGAGAGGGCTTTTCTGGCGGAGGCAACCGCGGAGGGAAAGGCCAGGAGGTGGACAAGCACAGGGCAGGTGACAGAGGACAGTTGCCAAGGGCCGGCCCGAGAGCCAGAAGGACCCACATGGGAACCCGGCCCCCTTGCCTGCCGGCAATCCGAACTTCTGTGAGTCACAGCACCTCTTTTTTAAACGAGAGAGGTGAACGTTACATAACACGAGTGCTTTTAAAGTGTGCGATTCAGTGGCATCCAGTACACTCACCATGTGGTATCACCACCTCTGTGTAGTTCCCGGATGTTTTCATCACGCCAAGGAACCCCTGTGCTCAGTAAGCTACCCGGCTTCCTCCTTCCTTCCCCCAGCCCCTGGCAACCACTCACGTGCTCCCTGCCCCTGTAGACTTACCTGTTCTAGTGCTCCATTTAGGTAGACTCCCGCGAGCTGTGGCCTTTCGTATCTGGTGGCTGCTGCCCAGCACGATGTCTTGGGAGGCCCCTCCACACTGCAGCGTGGGTCAGAATGTCCTTCTCTTTGATGGCTGGATGCTACTCCACTGTAGGCTAGGTGCCATTCATCTGCTAATTCAGGCATCTGCTGATGGGCAGCTGGCTGTTCCCACCTTTTGGATTCTATGGATAATGCTGCTCTGAAATGTGTGTCCAGGTGTCTGAGTCCCTCTCTTTGGGTCTCTTGGGTGTTGGCCGAGGAACGCAAGGGCTGGGGCCTGTGGTAACGTTGTGTTGGGCTGTTTGAGGAAACGGCGCCACTCTGAACCTTGGTTGACGGCCTGGAGATAATGATGACAGCTGCCTCACAAGGGGCGGGTGGGGAGAAGCTTGAGGATTAAATACAGTGAAGTGCCCAGGACAGCAAGGGCTCGGGGACCTCAGGAGAAGCTGGACTGGAGAAGGCTGACAGCTTGTGGGAAGGGAGGCTGGGGGACAGGGTCTCCCGGGTCTGGCCGGGCTAGGCCACACCCCAGGGCCAGTGGGCTCTTCCAGCGCTTTCCCCGACGAGGGTGGGGCCGAGGGAGCAAAGGGCTGGCACCCTGGGATCCAGGCCGCCCTGCTAGGAGCGAGCCCCAGCACCCCCACACCTCCCCCTGCTTGCTGCTTGCCCTCTGCCCCTTCCTCCTTTGAGCCGCAGGGGCTTGGCAAGCAGAAACCAAATCAACAGGTAGAACTCCCATCCTTGGCCAGTTGAGCCGAAACACCCGGTGCATAAGCAGAGTTGGGAGTGGGGAGGGTCATGGGGGTGGGGGAGAGCCAGCATCCCAAGCTTGGGGTTTGGAAGAAGCCATGGTGGCCGGTCACTGGAGCAGTCCCCATCCCCCTCTTCCTCCAGAGCTCCCTTTCCAGTCGGTGGTCCCCGATGCCATGTGGCCCTCAGTGGGAGGGAGACAGCAGTGAGGTTTGCCCAAGGGGGGCCCCTAACCACCCCCTAGCTGTATTCGGGTCCCTTTGCTAGAGAGGCAGGTGCTGGGGCCCAGCCGTCTGGCAGAGCTGAGGTCAAGTCCAAGTGCAGCCACTTTAGGCATCGCCATGACCTTGGGCGAATGACCTCTCTTCTTCATCGACAAAATGGGGGAACACACCCTCCTGGCTGGTTGTGTTCGCTGAGGTGGGGGGAGTGCATTGTACCCCTGCCCCCGGAAGCTCTTATGGTGGGGGAGGCGGGGGGAGCACTGCTTATACAGTTGTCCCCCTCCTCTGCAGTTTCGCTTCCAACGCTTTCAGTTACGCGAGGTCAACTGCAGCTTGGAAATATGACATGAGAGATTCCATAAAGAAACAACGTGTAAGTTTTAGGTGGCGCGCCATTCCAGGGAGCGTGGTGCAATCTGGTGCCCACCTGTCAGTCCTGCTCAGGGTGGGCATCCTCCCGTTGTCCCTCGGCTCCGCACCGTGTAGACCCAGCCCCCACCATGGGTCACCCAGCGGCCATCTCGGTGATCAGACCCACGGTGGGGGCATCGCAGTGCTTGTGTTCAAGTCACCCTTGTTTGACTTAAAATATCATGACATTTTAAAATTGTTCTGTTTTGTGATCAGCTATCGTGACTCACCTCTCACCATGCCTAATGTATAAGTAAAACTTTATTCCAAGTATGTGTGTTTAGGCTAGAACATAGCAGATAGAGGGCTTGGGGCTATCCGAGGACTCAGGGTCCACTGGGGTCTTGGAATGCACCCCTGTAGATAAGGGGGGGTGTCCTGTCTCCAGCGGATCGTGTCCAAAAGTCCCCGTTTCAGCTTTGGCTCTGGCAGGGCTCTGGGCCGGTGACAGCAGGCACTGTGTCCATCTCTTTGATGCTCTGCGTCTCAGGTGGCTTCCCTGCAGCGGACATGAGCAGATGCGGTGTGCCAGCGGCTCCCGCACCCCAAGAGGGGCAGGGAGAGGCAGAGGAGTGGCCAAGCCTGGCTGTGCCGGGTTGAGTCGAGGCTTGGCCTCACGGGAGCCCTGGGACCTGCATGCCTGGGGGACTTGGCCCTGACAGAGGTGGGGGACTGGACTGTGACACCCCGAATCCACGGACCATGCTGGTGGGGTGTGGCCTCCAGGCATCTCTGGGTGAGAGTCAGCCAGGACACTGCTGCAGTGGGGGTGGTGCACTGTCCAGGAAGGGGTCAGAGCACAACCCCTGCCAGGCCTGCACCTGGGGAGCCTTCACTCTAGAGTTGTGAAGAAAGCAGTGGCAGTGGCACCAGATAGCCCCTCTGCCACTTACAGGAGTCCCTGGCCTCCCAGGGTCTCTGCAAAAGGACCCTTCCTCCACAGAGGCCACGGGGTTCTTGTGAGGTCCCCTCAGATGCCACGTGGATAGCAGCTCTTGGGCCCAACGCACAGTAGGCCATCAGCACCTGTGGGGGGGGTCATGGGGCTTGCTGCTTCCACCAAGCATGCAAAGACCACCCCAGGATGGGGCCTCCGCCCGCCGGGCCCACACGAACTCCTTCCCTGGAGGCAAGAGGTGGATGACGTGACCCCCAGTGACCCCATCCCCGGGGCGATGGAGGAAAAGCCCATGGTTCCAGGCTGCCCTCCGGGAACAAGAAATGCAGCTGGGGTCTTTCGTGTCCCCGGGGTCAGCCAGGCCTGGAATTTCCCCAGAGGTGCTTGTCCCCCAGGTGACGGACATGTCCCTATTGCTACTCAGCAAGTGACATGTATACACATCCCAGGTGATGCTGGAACCCCTGATGCCATGTTTGCCAGAAAACTGATGTCACCTCTGTGTCTCTGGGTGGCGTGGGTGTGGTCGGAAAGTTGCCCCTCAGGGCTGGGGCTGCCAAGGTCCCAGTGAGGACTGGGTGGGGCAAGCCACTTCCAGGGTCCCTGCTGGCCCAAATGGCCCCGGGGCTGAGTGAGTGGCCTGGCCGGGGTTTCCGGGAAAGCCCGGTTTCCTCTTGGGTGGAATGTGATTGTAACACGAACAGTACCTCCCCTGTGGAGGCTGGCTCTACCTAGACTCCGCCGGCCGCCTCCTTGTGACGTCTCATCCATCTCTGCAAATCAGTGTTATTGCCCCCATTTTACAGATGAGGAAACCGAGGGCAGGTTCATGGCACATACGGTATCCAAGGTTCCACAGCGATGGCTGGGGCCGGGCCTCACATCCAGCCTCACACCCCAGTGAGCGTCCCAGTTGGCACCAGCCGGCCTTACCCTGGGAGCCGGCTGTCCACTCCCCAGGGGTTCAGGCTCCTCAGAGACCTTCTTGCTACACCTGTACCCATCTGGAGGTCACTGGACAGCTCTTGTCTCATCTGAAAGAGGAGAGAGTGGGAGACGAGAGAGGGTGCTTGGCCTGCCCCCGGGCACATAGCAGAGCCCTCCTCGATCCGTGACTGGAACACGGGTCTCCTGCCTCTTGCTCGCGCTGTTCTCCTCTTAGCCTTTTGGGACGAGAGCGTGTGCATGGGAGGGGGAGGACGCTTCTTCCTCAGCCACCCTCACCACGTGCAGCCTGAGCAGAGGGCCGGCAGGGCTGACCAGGGGCAGATGGGGACTGGCCGGCTCTGAGTGCCACCCACTGGGCCCTGGCACCGCAGGCCCCTCCCTGCGTCCGCCTGGAGTGGGTGCTTCCTGTGCCCAGGGGAGAGACACCGATCCACATTCCCCGGTACACTCCTTCCAGCTTTCTGGGAGGGACTTCCGAGTTCCGGAAACCGAGGTCTGGCCTTCAGCCCAGGGTGCCCCCTTAGCCTAGGTACCCCTCTGGGCCTCGGCCCCCTCCCCTCCTCCCTCCTCTCACGGCCTCTCCCTGCACCCTGCGCCTGCCACGTGCATGAAGCCCCATGCCCTGCCGTGGCTGTGCCCCCGCCCGGCATGCCTCTGTTCCCTCTGGCACCCCTTGGAGCTGTGCCCGCCCCACCAAGAGCTGCTGGACTATTCCAGGCACTGGACACAGCCGTGAGCAGTCCAGAACATTCCGGGGCCTTGCCTTCACCCAGCTACATGTGAGCTGCATCTGGAACTTGGCATCCCTGCAGAGATGGTGTCTTAGTCCCCTTGCTCTCCCCAGTGCCTAATGTGACACATACGGTAGGTACTCAATGAGTGCTTGCCAAATGAATGAATGATGAAATGAGTATGGCGTTCATGGTTCATTCTTCTTCTTAATAATAATGAAATAGCTAACATTGACCGTCCCACGTGCCGGGCACTGGTTAAAGTGTGTTACGTGTAGTAACTTCAACAGGTCATGGAGACAAGAACCCAGTATAACTAAGAATTGAGGCTCAGAGAAGTCAA
>CAUYQG010005583.1:0-41365 GCA_963574415.1 Tarsius wallacei
TTCGCTCCTTCTTTCCTTCCTTCCTTCTTTCTTTCCTTTCTTCCTTAATAATTTTATTTTGCTTTTTTATTTTTAAGAAAATTTTTTTATTTTAAAGGTTTGGGGTACAATTCAGGATTAGGTATACACGTGGCTATTGTACAGGTAAAGTTTGGGCCTACCTTTGGTCTCACTTTGCCTGGTTTGAGGTCAGGTATGCTGATTAATGTTATGTGGCCCCCTCCCCTCACCTCCCCTGGTGGTTTCTGACTACCGCCAATCCCTTTCTTATAGTATTATGAGAAATGTTCAGGGTCTGCTTATGAGTGAGAGTATATGGTACTCAGTTATTTGTTTCTGTGATACATCACTGAGTAATATAGACTCTAAATTCATCCAATTTCTGCACAGTCCATAATGCTGTTCTTCTATATGGCTGTGTAACATTCCACTGTTTATATGTACCACATATTTTTAATCTAGCCCAGTTTCAACGGGCAGCACGGTTGTTTCCATGTTCTTGCTATTGTAAATAGTGCTGCAATAAACATGCACGCACAGGTGTCTTTATTGTAGAGTGATTTAAATTTTTCCGGGTATAATACCAGAAGGGGGATTGCTGTATCATACAGAACGTCAATTTCTAGTTATTTTAGGAATTGCTACGTTGTTTTCCATAGAGGCTGAACTAGTTTGCATTCCCATTAACAGTATAGAAGGGTTCCCTTTTCTCTGCATCCTCGCCAGCTTCTATTGTTGTTTGTTTTATTAATGATAGTCATTGTTGCTGGAGTTAGGTGGTATCTCAATATGGTTTTGATTGCATTTCTCTGATGATTAGTGAAGGTGAGCACTTTTTCATGTGTCTGTTGGCTGCTTGTTGTTTTTCTTTAAAAATTCAATTAGGGGTTGGGCTCAGTGGCTCAGTCCGTAATCCCAGCACTTTGAGAGGCCAAGGCAAGTGGATTGCTTGAGCCCGCAGGTTTGAGACCAGCCCGGACAACTTGGCAAGACCTTGTCTCTATAATAAGTAAACAATTAGCCGGGTGTGGCAGCGTGCGCCTATAATTCCGGTTAATTGGAAGGCTGAGGCACAAGGATCATGTAGCCCAGCAGATTGCCACTGCACTCCAGTCTGGGTGACCGAGTGAGACTCCAACTCAAAAAAAAAAAAGAAAAAAATCAATTATGTAAGACTTATTTACAATCATTCTTAAATCATAATCTGTTTTAATGATCCAAAATAATTTTTTTTTTTTTTTTGAGTTGGAGTCTCACTCTGTCACCCAAACTGGAGTGCAGTGGGAGCTCCCGGTCACCACAGCCTCGACCTGCTGGTCTCCGGCGATCCTTCCGCCTCAGCCTTCCGAGTAGCTGGAACTACAGGCGCGCACTACCACGCCCGACTAATTTTTGATTTATTGTAGAGATGAGGTCTTGCCAAAAATTTTAAATAATTTATGCAAATAATTTTCTTTCCTATTCCATACACTATTTAATCCTACTGTTAAACTGTTTTAGGGTTGGCAACATACAGCTTTAATTAATTAGCATTTGCTTTTCAATATTATTGTGTGCCACTTTGTGTGCAAAATTAGGGCATTACAACATTGTATCATCAATTGCTTCTTCCTATTATTTGTGTTATTTTTGCTATATTTTTATAATATAACATAAAATACAAATATATAAGGCATTATTATTAGTCTTGCTTTAGCCTGTCAGTTTTCATAAGAACAATGAAAAATAGGGATGTATTATTTTCTCTTAAATTGCTCGGTTTCTGCTGCTCTTTATTTATTTGTGTAGAATCTAGTATCTATCTAATATTATTTTTCTTTTGCTTCAAGAACTTCCTTTAATGTCCTTAGAGTAAATCTACTGGCTGTCTTTTCCTTAGTTTTGATTTGTTTGAAGAAATGTTCTATTGTCTTTCATTTTTGAAACATTTTTTAAGTATAGTTATGAATTGATTTTTTAATGTTGCTATTTTATCTTTTCAACACTTTAAAAATTATTTTCATTGTCTTTTAACTTGCATGAATTTTTATAAGAAGTCTCCTGTATTTTTTTGTTTCTTTGCATGTAATATATTCTTTCCTCTGTCTTCAAGCTATCCTTTATTTCATTTCTCCCCATAATTTTGAATAAGATATACCTAGGTGCTGTTTTTTTCTATTATTTGTCTTGTTGTCATTTTTGCTTTAGTATTTGAACTACTTAGTGTTCCCCGAGCATCTTGGGTATATGGTTGGGTGTTATTAACTTTGGAAAAGTCTTCACTATCATTTCTTTGAACACAATAGTTCCTTTTTTTCTTTCTCTCTTTATAAAATTCCCATTATACATATGACAGCTCATTTCATACTGCCTGCTAGTAGTCAAATGCCTTTTTTCTTCTTTTTTCTCATGATTCAGTTTTATTATTTTCTATGGTTTCATCTTCTAGTTCACTATTATTTTTTCAGCTGTGATAGATCCATTAATGAGGCCATCAAAGGCAACTTTCTCTGTTTTACTATTCTCCTGTTCTTGCATTTAAAATTATTTCCAACAGCTTCTGTTCCATTTCCCCAATGAACTTAATTATGTAATTTTACATGTTGTTCACTTTTTCCACTAGAGTTTTTTACGTAAGTCGAGTTATTTTAAATTCCCTGTCAAATAGTGACTATGATTGTGTCATCCAAGCTTTTTTTCCTGATGATTGCATTGCCTCTTGGCACTTTTAAAAAAGTATTTCCTTGCCTTTTTGTAGGTGTCAGAATTTTTGGCTAAAAATCAGACATGTTGTAAAGGACAGTAGAAAGCAAGATAAATAGTGAGAGCAAGAATATTTACAAAATTCTATGTCTTGTCTTGTAGGAGTTTGACTGTTTATATAAACTGATTCAAAATTTCCAAAATTTGTCCTTAATTTAAAAAAGAGCTCAACTACTCTCAAATATTACTAATTGAAAAGTTCTATATTAGAATATTAATACTATATAACATTAAAAAAATACATAAGTATTATATCCATGAGATTTCTGGAGACCAAATTTAATAAGATGATTAAAAGTCATTTCACTAATATTTTCTTTAATATGTGATTATAAATTATAATTTGAAAAGCACAGATAAAAAATAATTTTTGTGATGTTTGTGAGACATTGTCAGATAATTTTTTGTAATAGTAATAAATTATTTTTATAAAAACCATAATAATTATGTAATATACAGCAATATAATAAAATAATGTACTTGTGCAATTAAAAATATTAAACTAATAAATAGATTCTCAAGGTAAGTTTATTATTACTGAAGAGACACTGCAATTTTTGTCAATTATTGTTCACTTAAAAAAAACTTAATTTTTTCTTAGTCCATATATATTTTTTGGTTAAAAAAATCAATAATTAAAGGCACTTATTTTTAATTAAAGTGAACAATTAAGTGTTGTTCTGGAAAAAGTAATTTTTCTCTCATTGTCTTTCCTAATAGAGCAATTTTGCTATAATATTTTTACTGTACAATTTTTTTCCCCAGTGTTGTAACACTGGGGCTCAAGCCAATGGATGAGAAAAATCACATTACAGGGCTATCATCTTTTCGACAACTATACATGACCATGAGCCTATCAATTCAGCTGATCATTACATGACCAATCCAAATTGGACAAAAATTAGAGGAAGAACGTTTTTAGTACAAATATACATTTGTTTTTTGTTGTCTTTACAGTATTTTGACTTTACAGATTCAAGAGAGATTGGTGATACATGGCATTAGGACAGATTTGATTAATCTTTGAGATATTAGGTGTCGATGTAATACCCTTAACCTAATTTTCGTATTCTTATTTGTAATATTTTAGATAATGTCAGGACTATGAAACATTTTTATCTCTATTAAAATAAAGTAATACTAATTATGATATTGCTTTACTCCATTTGTGTTACCACAACAAAATTTCTGAGATGGAGTAATTTACAAATATAAATGTATTCTCTCACATCTCTAACGATTGGAAAACCCAACATCAAGGTGCTGTTATGTAGTATCTAGTGAGGGTCTTCTTCCTTTTCCTTCCATGGTAGAAAGCAGAAGTGGAAGTATGGACTCCTTTCATCAAGTTCTTTTTTATAAAGACACCTAATTATTTTCATGAAGGAGAAGCACTCATGACCTAATCACCCCTTAAGGATCCTGTCTCTTAATATTATCACATTGATAGTTACTGAATTTTGAAGGGAACACATCAGACTTTATCCAGCAGATATGAATATGAAAATAAAACACAGAACGCACGACCTAGCTTCCATTCACATAAATTTAGTACTATGTGAATTTCTCTCACATGATTGACTTATAATTTATCCAAAATGTATCAATTCTCTGATTTATGCGTTAATCTTTGACCTCAATGTTGAGCCTTGAGTCATTAATTCTTATGCCTATCAGATTAATCCACATGAATTCTTGACCAAAACCTCAAAGTCAATATTTTGACATTTTGTATCACGTGTTCTATTCATTTCTGAATTTCCCTAACATAGCTGACAAACTCAGATACAGAGATTTACACCTTGGATTCTGAAATGAGCTACTTTCATCTGGCTCTCAGTTTCTTATTATGTGATGCTCTAAGATCTTTAAAGACATTATTTCTTAAATACTTAAAAGTGTTGCCATGAATATCAAATACAATTCTCTTAATTTAGAATGCAGTGAGGTTTGCTCATTATTACATATGGGTATTTTAATTTTGAAAACATATAGACAATTTAAATATCATAGCCATTATTTATAGATATTAAGTTTGTGTGGTATTTATAATATATTCCTTTTATGCTTTAGTAACAACAATAGCAATCCTTTTGTAACATCAAACCATAATAAAAAATAAGCCTCTTGAATTCTTGAGGGGTCCTTTTAAACCTAAACTTCAAAATGTAAATACATTTATTAAGAAAACTTTAAGGAATAAGTTAGAAATACACCTAGAAATTTGTTTATGGATAGCTTATTTTATAAAATATAATTTGAATAATTTAAAAAATGTTTTCTTAATACTTCTAAGATAACTATTTTTAGACTTTTTAGTAGAATTTTTCAAAAATTTATTTTTGGATAGTTATTTTGTACTAATTGGCTGCTCATCTGAAGCTCTTTGTGAGGATAAAGTGATACCAGACATGTAAATCCATTATATATGTAAAATTCTATAATATATATCAATCATTATTAACACTATAGTGCTTAATTTTAATTTTAGAGAATGAGTGCTTCTTCTAGCATAATCAACACTACATTTTTTTTTCACCACTTGACACATGGATAAATTTATTGTAAATTGCATACAGAGCATCAAGTCATTATTTTAAGCTAAAAAAGGTTCATTATTTTACTTACAAATTGTAACATTTTTGCTTAACTGTAACTTAGATTGGCAGCTTAATGTTAGTTATTATTTATAGCAGGACTTTGGAGCTTCTGAGCCAAGTTGAGAAATAAATCTTAATGAAAAATATATCTTAGAAAGTAAAGAATATTGTAAAGTATATACTATCTTAAGTAAAATGTATCTGAAATAAAAAATCTTATTCTTTTGCTATTATATTATTGATTATAGTAGCCACCTCTTATCCACAGGATATATGTTCAAGACCCTATGTGGATACCTAAAACTGCAGCTATTATTGAATCTTTTACATATATACATATATATATAATATTTTTCTACATATATATACCTATGATAAAGTTTAATTTATAAATTAATCACAGGAAGAGATAAACAGCAATAAATAATAAAGTAGACTAATTATAACAGCATACCGTAACAAAAGTTATGACACACCATAGGTGTAACCTTTACAATTTGAATTGATAGCAAAAGTAGCACTCATTTATTTTTCTTCACAATTTTACCGATAGAATATTTAATTGTACTGTAGATCATTGCAACTTCAGCATACTTTTTTTTCTTATTAAGTCAAGAAGTTTCATCTTTTGCCATAAAGGAAGAACCTTGGCATATCTGATTGCTAGCATCACCACTCTTATACTTTGTGGCCATTTTTAAGCAAATTAAGGGTGACTTGAACAAAAGCACTATGATGCTGACAGTTGACCTGATAGCTGAGAGAGCTACTAAGTGACTAACAGCAGGTAGCATCTACAGTGTGAATATGCTAAACAAACGGATGATTCATGGCCCAGGTAGAACAGATACACAGCAGGAGATTTCATCATACTACTCAGAACAGTGCACAATTTAAGCTTTATGATTTTTATGATTCTGGAATTTCACATTTAATATTTTCAGATAACAGTTGACCACAAGTAACTGAAACTTCAAAAAACAAAACTGCAGATAAAGAAAACTATCATCTGCCTATCTAAGGCATATTGAGTACAAATATATTAATTCAGCTTTTTGCTATTTATCCTTTTATTTATATACCTGCTTCAATCATTGAAATGTAACCATCTATATTTATATTAATATTTACATATACAGCTATACCTTTATTAAGGTTTGACATATTATTTCTTCTAATTTTTAATCACCCAAGTAAACATGCTTGTTATAGATAAATTTAAAGGAACATAAAAATGCAACACATATACTGGATTGTACGATTTAATAATATATTATCAGTACCATGCTGCTTTGTTTCCTTCAGCACTGTACTGGTACAAGAGCAGGCACATGGACAAATAGAACAGAATGGAGAATCCAGAAATAAACCCAAATACCTACAACCAGCTGATCTTTGACAAAGCAGACAAAAATACACTGCAGAAAGGACATCTCATTCATTAAATGGTGCTGGGAAAATTAGCTACATGCAGAAAAATAAAATTTGTTCCCTATCTCTCTACATATAAAAATTAATGCAAGATGGATAAAAGACTTTAACATCAGATCTGAAATCATAAAAATCTGAGAAGGAAACCTAGGAAAAACCCTTATGGGCATTGATGTAGGCAAAAAAATTATGGCTAAAACACCAAAAGAAAATGCAACTAAAACAAAAATAAATAAGTGGAACTTATATAAACTAAAAAGCTACTGTACTACAGAAGAAATACTTAACAGATCAAATAGGCAACCCACAGAATGGGAGAAGATTTGCAAACTATTCATCTCACGAAAGACTAATATTCAGAATCTACAAAGAACTCAACCAAATCAGTAAGAAAAACGCAAATAGCCTCATTTAAAAATGGACCTATGGCATGAACAGCCATCTCTCAAAAAGAAGATATAGAAATGGCCAACAAACATATGAAAAAATGCTCAACATCACTCAATCCAGGAAATGCAAATTAAAACCACACTGATATACCACCTTATACCAGTCATAATGGCCATTATTACAAAATCAAAAAACAATAGATGCTGGCATAAATGTGGAAAATAGGGAACACTTTTACACTGTTAGTATGAGCGTAAACTTGTACAACCTCTAGGGAAAGTGGTACGAAGATTACTCAAAGAACTAAAAGTAGATCTACCATTTGATCCAGCAATCCAACTAGTAGGTATTTTACCCTTAGGAATAAAGGTCGTTATGTAAAAAAGACACCTGCAACCACATGTTCATCACAACAAAATTTACAATTGCAAAGGAGTGGAATCAACCTAAATGTCTCTCAACTGATAAGTAGATAATGAAAATATGATCTATGTATACCATGGAAGCCTACATAGCCATAAAAAAAGAATGAAATTATGTCCTTTGTGGCAACATGGATGCAGCTGGAGATCATCATCCTAAGCAAACTGACTCAGAAACAAAAAAAACAAATACTATATGTTCTCACTTATATTTGAGACCGAAATGGTCAAAATGATAAAAATGGTAGATACTGGGGGCACCAATAAGGGGTGAGGGGAGAGGGTACCTGGGGTTCAGAAACTGCCTTTGGGGGCATAATGCTCACTCTCTGGGGAGTGGGCCACTTGAGACCCAAATGTGTACCCCTCTGAATCTAACTTTTTTAAATTGTAAATTAAAAATTTTTTTTTTTAATTAAGAAATAATGGCCTGGTGTGGTGACTCATGCTGGTAATTCCAGCACTTTGGGAGGCAGAGGCAAGAGGCCTGAGCCCATGGGCTCAAGACCAGCCTAGGCAACTTGCTGAGACCTCATCTCTACAATAATTCAAAAAATTAGTTGAGCATGGTGGCACACACCTGTAGTTCCAGCTACTTGGAAGGCTGAGGCGGAAGGATCACCTGAGTCCAGCAGGTCGAGGCTGCATTAGCTACGAGCGTGCCACTGCACTTCAGCCTGGGTGACAGAGTAAGACTTTGACTCAAAAAAAAAAAATTATATTCAATCCAATAGAAATACATGTCAGCAAAATATGTATTAAGTCTATAACCAATAAAGGAAATTAAGTATTGAAAGAAGACATTTGGGAAATTTTGAAGTTTAAAAATATTCTAGGAAGAGTTCAAATATTATTTTTAGTTTGTAGTATGAAGTGCAATAAAAAAATATAGTTTCTCACCTGAATTCATCTATTGTAATAATTGTATGTTCTAATTGTCTGGTTTTCTGGGAAAAATGGATAAGCTTTATAATATTGATTATGCAATGATTATAATTTCCTTAGTTTTAATAAAAATTTAAGATGTCCAATTAACACAATTCTGGCAATGAAATAAACATTTCACTTCTAAATAACCATGGTGCCCAAACTCTGTGGGCTCAGTCATTTTTGTCTTTCTCCAGCTTCAATAATATTAAAAATAATCCCTTAAAGTTTTACATTAACCAATTAAAGTCTGTAGATTCACATCTGAGTTTATAGAATTAGATAAGACATATAAGACTCTATTTGTCAGAATGGAAAATAGTGTTTTATTATATGGAGATCATTCCCAAGCTTCTAAAACATTACAATGAGTTATTATGATATTAATTTACATATGAATGCATAAGAAATTTGCATGCCACTTTTGAAAGGTTGCTATAAACTGGTATGGAGTAGAAAAATTCCTTTGGTTTTAGATGTCATCTTGTCATAATTTTGAAGTTAAAAATCAAAAAGGAGTGAATTAGTAAATATTAGAATATTCAGTACGTTTTCTAAGAGCTGGTTATAAACAGAACTCAAAGTGGAATTCACATTTTCTATTATGTTTTGAATTTTATTTATTTAAATTTTCCAAATCTACTTTTGTAAAGCATTGCATTTTTTTAATATTCACTAAATTATTGATGTTGGATAAAAAATCCTCAGTCAGTTACCTACAGTTTTAGTATAGAGAAAATTTACTGAGAAAGTATTAGAGATACGTTCTGCAAATAAGCAGACATAGACATGTTTATTCCTTATCTTTGCTATTATAGACTATCTGGCTTTATATGTCATTTGTTAGTAATATCTTTTTCCCTAGAGGCATATTACATTTCCCGCTTTCTTAATGCCCAGTATGTGTTATTTAACAGAAAATTTCTTTTTTATCCCCAGAAAGTAAATAACAACTATGTAAGTATAAAATACCAGTAATATTGGCTTATAAATTATAGAGTCCATATTGATTGTTGAAATTATTTCAAAAAGATTTAAATGACCATTAGCATTTTATGGGCCAAGACAATTAAGATGTGCTCAATTTTGTTCTTGCTTCAACATATGATTAAAGCTAGATTTTCTTTCTTTCAGCTGGTTATATTTTTGAGTCAAATGCAGTCTTTCAAATGAATAATGCATCAACTTAAATTAGGTACATATAAATAAAGTATTTCAGAAAGGTAGGCTAAGCATAGACTTAAACAGATTCACAATTTTTGAATAGTTTGTAATGAATATCAAAGCCTTAATGCACAGAGGTTCTTAAAAATAAAGTTATCTAGCTAGTCTACAGAAAACTTTACTTCTGTTCTAAAGAATAAGGATTGAGTTTGAACTGGTTAATGCACGTGTCTAAGCTATTTTGTGTTCCTCGAATCAAATCGTTTCTTCTTTTAATTTAAATTCCTGGACAATGATGAGATGAGTACATTTGATAATATTTTAGTTTGTTTTTATTTTTAACTTCAATAATGTCATACTATATATTCTTTGTTAGTTCCTCAGTAAAATAGAAACCAAAATTAGGCAGTTATGCTTTTAAAACAAGAACTTTAATATTAATGTTGCACAGTGGTAAAGCAGTGGACATTAGGTATTTCTATGATTTTATTCTGATTGTGACATAAATCAGCATTATCACTGAGAGATTCTCATGTATCAGGGAAATAAAGCCATCAAATAATCAGAAATATTTTTCATATTTTTAAAATATTTGCATATTTTCAAAATATAAACCTAGAAAATAGCACCCCACTTTGTTTTAGATATAGCAATAATAATTGTATAACCCAACCAATTGGAGCTATTAAAAGTTTCTAAAACATTCCATAAAATGGAGAAAATATATTTAGTTTAAAAATGTCAAATTCTGGATCAATATCCCATATTTTGCATACAATTTATACATTCAAGCATTTTAGATAGAATATGTTATTGTTCATTATTTTATAATAAATTTATAGGAACATATTGGTATGATCAATCAGAAACAAGTATATTAAACATTTGTTAACTTTCAGAAGAAATATTTGTTTGAAGAATGTGACATAATGGAGAGATTAAGTTATATTTCCAAAGGCTAATGACAATTTATTGTTTTATATAATTCCAAGTACTTTGGATGGAATTATATGTCTCTAGAAATTATCTTCAGGATAAAATGATCACAAGTTTCTTTATTCAGACTAAGCAAACAAATATTAAAGGATGAAAAAATGTGTTTGTTTTTTCTATTTGATCTCAATGGCCATAATTATTCTCTGGAAGAATCAGCTAATTAAGCAAGGACTATTTTAATAATTATCTTGCAACAATAGCTAAGAGACTGTCTTTCTGAAGCCTTGGGAAGGCATTGTGTTTTAAAAATTTAAAGCCTCTGGTTTAATTAGTGAAAAAAGCAGGTCAGTACAGCTGTTACAGTCAAAAAGATGTCACAAAACCTACTAAGTGAAACTTAAGGGTTAGCATTAATAGGCTCTCAGTTTGAATCAGAAATGGGCTTTGGAAGCTTATTCAACTGTCTGCCAGGTTAAATATCACTTAAGACCTGATGTTAGTATTGCTATTATAATAAATAAGCAAATATAAAATAAAGCCAGAGAGAGGGGCAGAAGAGAGAGAGAGGAAACGATTAAGACCAAAGGAATACTTTTATTTTCCCATCTCTCAAATAGTTTAGTCTCCTGAAACTCACATTTCCTGGTATTACAAAGTGAATTATACTATGTGAAAGAAAAACTGTCCTTTCCTGAAGCACTATGGCAAACCTGAAACAATTTTAGGTCTGACATTTCCTGCAGCTGTCTCTGATGAGAAACAGATCAAAGTCAAGGTGAATGCTTTTCCTCACCTACCCCTGAGAATCAGAGTTAGATTGTGTAGCAATTGGTACGAAAACTCTGCTACCAGCAACAGTACGATAATATTTCTAAGCAAACTTTGTTTATCAAGAAAGAAATAAACCTTATTGCCTTTACTTTTTAATTTTAGTTTCACCACTATGTAATTTTGCTTTCTAGTGAAGAAATGAGATGGCATTAGATAATCACATGACAGCTATATTCAAATTTATATCATTTCAATTTCATATAATTTGTCTTTCATGGGAAAATTATTTTTTAGTGAATGTATATAGATTTTCCTGGAAAAATGTGGGGTTTTTTTTTAGAGAAAATGTTTTTTCAGGATAGGAGAAATATATCAAGAAATTCATCATTATTAGATGTGATAAGACTTATAAAATTAATTCTCACATATTAAACTTTTTATAAATGGGAGAGAAAAGAGTCTTAAATTTTAGCTAGCATTAGTCCAATTTGGAGGAATTCAGAATAATTTTTTTTTTTTTTTTGAGTTGGAGTCTCACTCTGTCGCCCAGACTGGAGTGCAGTGGCCGCTCCCGGCCACCGCAGCCTTGACCTGCTGGGCTCGAGCGAACCTTCCGCCTCAGCCAACTACAGGCGCGCGCTACCACACCCGGCTAATTTTTTGATTTATTGTAGAGATGAGGTCTTGCCAATTTGCCCAGGCGGGTCTCGAACTCGCGGGCTCAGGCAATCCACTCACCTCAGCCTCCCAAGATGTGGGATTACAGGCTGAGCCACTGAGCCCAGTTAGAATAAAAATTTATAGTTCTATATTCTGAGATTCTAATTTACTAGTTCTGGCTGGGAATCTGAATTTTAACATCACCTGAAAAGTGATTTCTGATGCAGTTGTTGCACGAACTAGTGTCCACTTAAGGAAACACTATGATAAATGCTAATTGCATGAACAAAGTACCAGGAGACAAAAAAGTTTTACCACATGCAGATCAGTGGCTGCATTTCTAGCTATTACTTTGCTCCTGCCCTCCTGAAATGCTTCTCCTGGGCTGCTTTTCCTCTGTCACTATTTCTCATCTGAACTATCCTTTCTGAGAAAGAGCATTGGGAAAATGTGATTATAATAGAATACCACCTTACTTTATAAAATTCAAATATCTAATTTTAACCAAGTTTGTATTTGTTTTTACAAAATGTTATGGAGACATAACCATAAAATGTGGAAAGCTGTTCAACTGTGCATTTCTAAAATACTTTAAAATACCTTAAAAAATAATAAAGTTTTAATTTCCCCCCAAATTTTTGTGTTTCTATAAATTAGTATCCTCCAAAAATTAGCTTTCTATAAATAGTGTTGCAGGAGTTTTGAGTTCCACTGTCAACTTAAACCAGCAAACTTGGGTTCTTGTCCCACGACCAAGAAGATTAAGGAACGTGGATACCAAGAGGATGAGTGAAAGGAGTTTATTAAGCAACAAAGCTCTCTACAAAACGAGAGGGGGTCAGTAGTGGGTTATCTGTTGTTAGGAAGTTTTTGTTGTGGTTTTTATCTTATCTTTCCTGGAGGTGTTTTTCTCATTTAAATATATCCACCCCTTACTTCCTGAGACCCAATCCTTATTGTGCATTTAGGTTCTTGACTAGTTACTCCAACTTGAATATTACCCATAAGTACCACAGAAATGCCCACTGGGGTGGAGGGATTGAAACCACAATGCAAATGCTATGTTAATGATATTACAATAAGCCAAGGTCAAGATAGGACATCTAGTTAAGCTACTGTGCCTGCATCTAAGCAGCAAAAAATTCCTTCTAGCAAAACATCCTGGTTTGAAAGGATGTTCATTCCTAACCCCACTACCCACAGTTCCAGCTCACAATTATGTAATAGGGTTAGTACAGTGGGATTTCCCACAGGTGTTAAGCCTTCTCAAGACCCTCCCTCTCTGTCTGCCTGACAAGCTGCTATCGCCTATCTCAATCTCAATAGTACTTGAAAATTCATTTTAGTGTCAAACCAATGAATTACTCAGGTCTATCAGTGGTAAACTTTATTAATATAATCCTGGCAAAAAACTTCAGTGGAGGCTCTGATCCCATGTAAATAATAAAGCCAAGAAGTACAATGCTCTCAAACTACTCTTGTTCATGTATGTTATTTTGGTCACAGTCTGCAACTACATATACTATTTTTGTTTAGTCAAGGACTCGAATGCATAGCTGTTGTTTTCTCCAATTTCTTAATGATAACTAAGTATATAGGAGGCCTCTCACTCAGCATTCCTAGATACATTGTCTAGATTTCCATTACCTGTCAAGTTTGAAATAATATAATTAGCTCATTACATTTGATGTTCACGGTATACATGTCTGTCTCAGGTCATTCATCCAATACATATCTGCATTTTTAAAAGACAAAATTGAATTTAAAATAAATATCTAACTATATAAATTCAGGTATTGATATTAGGTTTACAAATTAAGAGATTTGGCTATGTATGTCTCTCATGACCCTCAAATAATATAGTGAATTGATTGTCTAAATATATACATAAAAATAATCTGATTTCATCTACTTTATTAGAATCTTTTGTGTAAGTCATTTTGAATTAAAAAATAACATGCTTAGTGGTACAGGTGATAGAAACCCAGGAATGAATCATTTTAAGATTGTCAAAGTATGCAAATTCTATAAGTAGTAGAAAATGTAGATGAATTAAAGTGAGGAATTGACACACACATATAATTACATTATAATTACGTTAGTGTGTATATGAACATGTATATTTTCTTTTGATAAGGTGAATATTTATAAGGTAAACTAGTAAGTTATTTTAAAATATAATTTTATATAATGAACACATCATCTATTTTTGAAGTGGATAAATATTTCTTTTATCTGAATTAGATTTTGACAGTGAAGCCATAACTCAGAGTTTTTAGAAGTTGGTGCAAGGATGCCTTATTCAATTACAACACAAAAGTCTAACCAAAACTGGAAGATTTACATTATGATCTTTTAAAGAGGTTTTCTATAGTTCATTAATAGCATAAGATATTTAAAAGTCAATGGCTGACCATTTAATTTTACTTTTGTATATTTTAAATGAAATAATATTAGAGCAGGACATGCCTTTACACTTGATATCACATTGGAAATAAATTGTATATAATGAAAAATGTAACCTAAAAGAATCTCATTATTCTAGGGCAACACAACAGAGACTATACAACGAAAACATTATCTGTGGGAGAAGATATATAGGAAAACAGCCTGTTACATAGCAAGAGTGATGCTATCTTCAATCAAACCACTTTGATGACTGGTGTTTGACTCCCACATACCAAGCTGTTTTGCAGTAAAATACCTATAACATAGATAATTCTTATAAGTATGCTTATCTAACCTCTCCATTGGTCATTAGTACTGGCAAGAAGATCTGAAGATGTGACCAGCTGCACGTTTTATACAAAAATCTTACTATAGATAAATAAAACATTCTGGAAGGTGGTATGGGGGTCCACTGCCCTGTGGCTGCCTATGACATCACTACTGTTAGTAAGTCTTTATTACATGTTTCCTTCTGAGAAACTGGATTTGTCAGCTTCTTTTTTTGACCTTTCATCTCCTTTGACCACTGAGGATAGGTTTGATTTTATCTTCTTACAACAGTATGCACATGTACTCTTTGCAGGTGATAATCTATTTGTAAGTTTGTAAAAACGACTTTGTATTTCCAAAGAGGAAAAGTGTGATTCCCCTTATAAACTGAAAGTAAAAACAAATAGAGGCCAAGTATAGTGACTTATGCCTGTATTCCTAGAAATTTGTGGAGCTAAGACAAGAGGATTTCTTGAACCCAGGAGTTTGAGACTAGCCTCTGCAACATAGGGAGACCTCGTCTGCACACACGCACATACAAAAATAGCTGGGAGTGATGACATATGTGGATAGTAGCCTGATACAAGAGGCTGAGGTAGAAGGTCTTCCTGAGCCTAGGTCGAGTCTAAAGTGAGCCATGATCATGCCAATAAACTCTAGCCTGTAAATGAAACGCCAACTCAAAAAAATTAAAATAATGCCACACTTATTTTCTGAATTATTTGTATTGATCTTTATTATGTATGAGAACTCAGAAAAAGACAAAAAGTATGGTGTGTAATATATTTAAAAAGAACTTGAAACAAATTAAATTTATCAGAGTTTATTTGGGCAAAAAGGGAATCATGAATTGGGCAGAACTCAAAACTAAAAGAGGTTCAGACAGCTCCAGTCAGCAATTTGAGAGTGTGCTTCTATAGACAAAAAGTACAGAAATAGTTTTATTGTTTACAGCTAGGAAGTTTTTTTATTTGGACCTAGTCTGATCAGTTGGCTGTTTGTGACTGGCTAAGATTCAGCTGTTACAAAATATACTTCTAAGTCAGATTTTCATTTGTTTAAATACAAAGGTTGCAGTTTGTTACGTAGGAACTTAAAGTATGGAGACAAACTCACACTAATGGCCTTCTGTTTATTTAACTTTAAACGTGAATGAAGTTATGAAAGACTTTATCCTAATGTTTTAGGTAAGATAAAATATAATTTGTTCAGCTGTTTATAAAACACAATATTAGTTCTGGAAGAAATTTAAGTTAATATGCCCAATATAAGTTTTATGTTCATTTTTCTTATTTTTCAATATTTGAATCAGGGGTACACATACATGTTTGTTATATGATTTTTAAAAATTACTTAACTGATGTAGATAACATTTATGGCATAAAACAATTAACTGATGATGTGATTAATAGAGAACCAATTTTAACTTAATTTATTGAGTAGTAAAAATAACTGTAAATATGTTTTTACTTAACTTAGATTAAAGTATTTTTCAAGTATTATATTATCCACAAGAGAGTATTTAGAGTCTTAGGAAAAAAAATGATACAAAAATACAAGTTAAAGGTCTAGATGCAACAGAGGAGAATCAGAAACAGAAAATAATTAACTCAATTTGAATATTATTCAGAGCTTGCAAATAACTTTTAAAAAGAAACTTATTTTTCTAAGTGATTGATCAGGAAGGAAAGTCTAGAATAAAAGAGATAACTATGGAATTAAGTAAAAAAAAGAACTTTAAAAAAAATGCTCTGTCTGATGTGATTTTATAGTCAAGCTATAGAACTACAAATGTAGCTCAAATTTAAAACAATCTATAGTTTACTTAATATATGTACTATATATAATTATATATATAATATGATTCTATACATATATAATACAATTATACATGTATATGCATATATACATGCATACATAGTTATAATATGTTATATATTTATATATTACATATATTTATATTACATAGCACAAATTACATATATTGCATATATATTTAATATGTTATATATAAAAATATATGCACCTATTATATACATATTATATATACACATATATAATGAACTCTGGTAAACCCACAGATGAAAAACGGAAACATATATATAATTACATAATTATATATGTTCATATTATATACATGTTATATACATGTATATATGAAGAACTCTGGTAAACACATAGATGAAAAATAGAAACATATATATATTTCTAATGGAATAAAATTATTCTTGATATCTTTGACCTAAATAATTACTTATTTTTTTAATTCAATATTTTTTATTATGATATTGTGGGGTACAGTTAAGGGTTAGGTGTACAAATATGCCTCGTTCAGGCACCCTTGTTGATAGGAAGTGTCTCACCAGAAACAAAAAACTGAGTATCACATGTTCTCACTCATATAATTACTTATTTTTTATACTGAGGGTTTTTTTTTTTTTTATTTGGAGTCTCACTCTGTCGCCCAGACTGGAGTACAGTGGCCGCTCCCGGCCACTGCAGCCTCGACCTGCTGGTCTCCAGCGATCCTTCTGCCTCAGCCTTCCAAGTAGCTGGAACTACAGGCGTGCGCTACCATGCCCGGCTGATTTTTGATTTATTGTAGAGATGAGGTCTCGCCAAGTTGCCCAGGCGGGTCTCGAACCCGCGGGCTCAGGCAATACACTCACCTCAGTCTCCCAAAGCACGGGATTACAGGCAGAACCACCGAGCCCGGCTTATACTGAGGTTTTAAATTAAGTCGATATATTTAGGTCAAATAAATATTCCCAAGAATTTAAATAGGCACAAATTTTAGTCTAATGTCAGTGAAAAAATAAATCATTTAATTATATTTTTGTTATTGATTTAATTTTTAATCAGTGATTACAATAGTTTTTAAAGTGTATTCACCAGAATCCAAAGTGTGAATATTCTTTGTTGTGAAAATTTTGTTATGTGTCTACTTTGCTAAATTAATCACATTTCTCAGAATTTATTTTATTTTGTATATTTTAGTATGTGTGGGCTAAATAATTTCCCTGGAGAGGTGGAGGGCAAAAGAGATGCAGCATACATTCTACACAATTCACTTATTACTGATCCACTGAGTCAACTTAGTATATACAATAAAGCAGTGACTGTGTCTATTTGTTTTCTAACTCCTGAATGTTCTTTGTTTCTACAATCATGGGTTACAAATCTGTGTTTAATTTATCTGAAAGAGCCTTAGATTCCACAGCATACTATATTCACCAAGATCAGATGAACAAGAACTGGAATAGACAAAAGTATAAAGACAGAAAATAAGAGATTTACAGGAACTAGAAGTGGTAAGAGATTTTCTGCAGTGGAGCATGCAGAGTTTTCACAATGATAAAGATATTTTATATTATGATGTGGTAATGATTATGTGACTAAATATATATTATTTGTATGTTGTCTTCATATATTTTATGTACTTAATTACAAATTCATGAGAATAATTAAAACTATATTCAACAGTTTAATTTGTTCTACTAGTTTCTTACTTGAAAAGAATAAACAGTGCGTAAAAACATATGTCAAACTTCTTATGAGAATGAGCGGTAATCACACTTTCTCACAAATACAGAATAGTTTTTAAGCATTAGTATATGACAGTCTGCTAGGTATCTTACTTATGTATTTTATTCAAAATTGAATTTACCTTGAATTAAGAGTTTCATTTGTTCTTCAAATTTGAAAATAACTACCAAACCTCAATGTCATCATCTTCATAAGACATCAAAATATATGAAACATTTTTTACAAACTTCAGATTCTGAGAACTAATGAAAGCTCCATGTAAATTACAGTTTCTACCTTATTTTTAATAACTTTGAACTTTCAGAAAAAATTTTCTAGAGATATTACATTAAATAGATATTTGACAAATGTTCTGTATTGACCTAAATTTGGTTTCTTATACTTAGAATAGAGTGCTACATTTAAGCATTCTTATAATGCAAAGCATCTTGACATTTTAGCCTTAGATTTTCCTAATTTTCTTTTGAATATATTTCCAGCAATTTAAGTGATCTACTTTATATACAAATATACAAAATATATGCATATATATAACTGCTTTGTTTATTTTCATGAATATTTGCAGTGATGGAGATATATTAATTTATTAAAATGATATAATTTATATTATCACAGAAAAACATATAAAAACCCTTTTTTCCATATCCCAGCACCAAGAGATATCTCTTATTGTAAATTTTGTCAGTCAGATAGATGTTTGACTTCTTATTGTAACCTTACATTTTCCACTGCAGAATAATAATTGCTATTAGTTTTTGGTACATATCATATTTTGCAATGATATTCTTAAATTGTATACTTATGAATGGATGCTGAACTTTCAGAAATAAATTTTCTAGAGATATGACATACATTTCAAAATTTGTGAATATATTTTTATATAATAAGTCAATACTGTATTCCTGAACTTATGACTTCATAGGTCATACCGTGCTTTGTTAGGTACATTACTGTATTTCACTGCTAAATAAAATTGAAACTGCGAAAAATTAACTCTTTCATTATGTTCTTTATCAGATGTTACTATACTTTCATAGAAAAATTATCAGACAACCTCACATATTTTTCTATGTTCCAAAAAAATTTTATAATTATTAATGATCACATGCTAAAACTCTTTTGTTCAAGTGTTTGCAATAATGGAGCTATTTACAATCTACTTTTTATAAGCAAGAAAATATTAAAATATAAAATACAGAAATCAGTTTATAAATATGTACAAGTATCTCAAATTTAATTGTACAGTCAAATAAGACTCCTATATAAGCATACATTTTAATAATTAATAATCTTCATCATTTCAGTGAGACATACAAAACATCAATGCTCTTTTTTCTCAAAGTGCATGTAACCTCCTAGTAAATCACGTGCCATATGAAACTATAATATTTAAGAAGAATATAATTTTAGAATTAATTGAATAGTTGTGTTCTGTAGGATTATGGAAATAAAGCTTTGCTTATAGAATAATTGCCAATGGGGAGTAATTATGCTCTACCAAAATAGTCTCAACATTTTAAACAATATTGCAAGTAGCATGTTTTAAAATTCATGTAGCATTCAGACATGAGTCAATATGATACAAAAACAGGTTTAATAATATATTGTTATTTACCTTTTAAATGTCTTTTACCATACTAGATACTTTCTGTATTATTTCAAATATGCTTCATGTATTTTATCAGAAAATAATCAGTGTTTTCTAGGTTTTCAGAGTTTTCGAATGTATTTATAGTATCCTCTTAAAATTTCCATAAATTTGTATTTCTTCTTAGGACTAATTTTGTATAGTTATTCTTCTTTGTTTCCTTATCAGAAGTTTTTTTTTTTTAACTTTTAAACAAAAAGCTTATAAAGTAATACCTTCTACTAGTTTTTTCTGTACATTTTCCCAATTTCTATTTTATATTACATTATTCCTAATTTGCTTTTTTCTCTTTACTGGTCTAGGATTTTAACTTTTGACAGTCTATCTTTCAACATACTATTTCTATAAAGGATTATAACTTTTCAAAGAATATACTTATTTCTCAAAGTATACATTTATTGCTTATATTTGTCATAATTATTTTTAATATGTTACATTCCTATCCACTGTTTTTATTTTAATTCAAGCAGTCAATTATGCTTTAAGGAGATTTAAAATTTCATATGTCTATCAATATAGTTACAATTTTCAGTGGTCTTAATAATATCTTTCTAAATGTCTGTTTATAATAATATAATGTTAAAAATTATAATATATTAATTTAACATAAAGTAATATGTTTAATTTTTAAAATAAAATTTGAGCTATAGAATTAGATTGATAGATTTTTTTTGTTTTCTATTTTTCCTTTCAGTACTTTAAAAATGTTATTCCAGTATCTTCTGTTTTATATTATTTCTGATTAGAAATCTGCTGACATCCAGTTTCTTTAGTCTTTTATTCTTCTGGATAGTAAGAGTTTAATTTTATCACTACATTTCATAATTTTATTATGAAGTGTTTTACTTCCCTACTGTAGGGCTTATATACACATATATGTGTGTGTGTGTGTATATATACATATATATATATACATACATATATAGGAGACTATATATACATCTGTATGTATATATAGAGAGGAAAAAATATATATGTATATATATTTCTTGTTATTGAGGTTATTTAGGCATTAAAATCTTTAAGTTTGTCATATTTATCAAATTTGAAATACATTCTGCCATTATTTCCTCACTTTTTTTCTGAACCAACTTTTTCTCTCTCTCTTTTCTTTAAGAACTCTAATTTTATTTATTTGGAGCCACTTGCCGTTATTATCACAGTTCACTGATGTTTCAATAATTTTTAAAAAATTATTTATTCTTTGTATTTTATTTTGAATAATTTCTACTGTTTTGAGACTATTTATTTGTTATCTGCAATTTCTATACTGCTGTTAATTTCATATTTGGTATAACCATTTTCATTTATTAAATTTTAACTTTACTCTTTTTTTTAACTTTTAAATTTTTTATTTTGAAAATGTGGGGTACAATTCAGCATTGGGTACACAAATATCCATCATGCAGGTACCCTTGTTGGTGAGGTGTGCACCCCCCCAGACAGATTTCGACTACTGTCACTCCCACCTCCCCAACCCCTCTCCCCCCCGCAGTTTCTCACTACTGTCAATGCTTTTCTTATGGTATTACGGTAGTTGTTCATGGTCCACTTATGAGTGAGAACATGTGATACTCAGTTCTCTGTTTCTGTGACAGATCACTCAGTATTATAGACTCTAATTCCATCCAGGTTGCTGCGATGTTCATGATTTCATTCTTCATGGCTGCGTAATATTCCATCATGTAGATGTACCACATTTTTAAAAAATTCAGTCCTCTTTTGATGGGCAGCATGGTTGGTTCCATGTTCTTGCTATTGTGTCTGGTCAGAATGGCCATCATCAATAACTCAAAAAAGAACAGATTCTGGAGAGGATGTGGTGAAAAGGAAACACTTCTACACTGTTGGTGAGAGTGTAAACTAGGATAGCCTCTGTGGAAATCAGTGTTACAATTCCTAAAAGTTCTAAAGATTGATCTTCCATATGACCCCACAATCCCCCTACTGGAAATATACCTGGAAAAACTAAAATCACTACATAAAAAAGATACCTGCACACATATGTTTATTGCAACTTTGGTCTTTTTATGTTTATCTAGTTGCCACATAACTTTTTAGGTATTTATTAAACAGCTAAAACAACAGTTTTAATGTATATTTTAGTTATCTGCTAATTTTAACACTTTTGTCAGCTCTGGATAACTTTTAATTCATTGATATATGTCATCATTTGGGACATAAAAGATTTGCTTGTTTCTTGACATATACAGTAATTTTTTTTTAATAGTTCAGCCTGCTTTGTGAAGCTTTTCTTTTTATACTAGATATTTTTATTTCTATAAATATATTTTAAATTGGAATATGGTTGATTAGCTTTAAACAATTTCATTTTTTTGAACTTTTATTTTAAGGTCAATTTGATGAGTATTATCTATGCTCAAATATTCACCACTACTGAAATAAGATTCTGACCTATGCTTTTCCACTAAGACACAATGACTCCTTTTATCAACTGACTGGTGGTATTCATGACTGTGTATGCACCTGAGCACTGTTACTCCTAATCTATTGGGTTGATTCTTCCCCAAGGCTCATTTTATTTGTCACCTTCAGAGATTACAGTTCTTTACTGACTAATGTTTAATGCCTTGCTGCAAGTTATTTTTCTTATCGACTGTTTCAAGTAGGAACATTAATATGGTTTTGCTACTCTCTCTCAGAAATGGAAACATGTAATTCAACATGTGATAGTTACCTTTCACTAAAATTAAGATTACTTCCATATAGGAATCTAATCTATATTATTTTATTTTATGCCAAATGCCAGAGCAGTATATATTGTCTCATCATCATATTATTGAAACAAAGCAAACACTACAGTGATTGACATTGGAAAAATTGATTTCTGAACAGTGAAGTGGCACAATTGTCATTGTTTTGAGTATTAAATAAGATCAAATATCCCAGATATCTGCATCTTATATGCATGTACTTTCTTCTTAAGTAAATGCATAGATTTGTACTTTATGTGTCTATATTTTCTGATTTACATGGTAGAAAATGGTGTTAATCAAGAATTTAAAATCAGAAAATATTTTTGTGAAATATAAACATCAATTCTAAAATATTAACATTCATATCTTCAAATATCTCTTAACTATTGCCTGATTCTATGCAAATAATTTTGCTTTACTTCTGATGTTAGGTGACTGAAAAAAGACACTTGACTAGCTAGAATTTTCAGTCAAACTCTCGTAATCTGGGACAATTTGGAGTATTTCATTTTTATAATATTAAGGACCATATTAAAAAGAATACACTTAGACACATAATGCTTTAGGATATCTATGTTTCATATTTCTTAATGTTATATGAATATTAGTTTAATGGTATGTATAATATTATTTACAAATATACTTTAATGTATTATATTTACATTTATTAATTTATGTATTTGATATATTCAATTTACATGTTTAATATATTCATATAATTTTAAATTTTTTTATATATTCTACACTAAATATTTTATTCATAAATGTTTTTAGAGTTTTTCCTTTACCTACTCGGACTGAAAATAAAATGTTCTTTGCTTGGATTCACCCAGATGATATTTAAAAAATCAAATAACAAAAAAAATACAAATTTATTTTCCCCCAAATAAAAATTTTAATTTGTTTATTGTGCTCATATTTCTTGATTCACTTTATACATGCTCTCTAACTAAAGTATTAAAATAAGATTTCTAGGTTTTGTTTAATCACAATATTAACTGTGTTAACTACAATACCTTGGCATTGCACAGTTAATTAACTGACGCTGTACCTTCTGTGTGTAAGTAATATCAGAACTCTCAGTAATAATTTTATAATATTGACCACCATATTTGTTTTTAGGCAAAGGAATCAGAAGAACATATAAAATGGCCTGAACATTTCAAAGAGCCACAAACTAAAATGGATAATAATAATTTTATAAATTTCAAAATATATGTTTAAAAATATATTATATATTATAGAAATAAAAATATCCATGTACTTAACAATAAAATTATTCTTCTCTACTTTAAGTCTACTCTCCCCATTATCACAAAACAGAGATTATTACTATTAAGATGTTAAGTGGACACACATGCAATTTTTCCCATAGTTGGTTAAAAATGTTTCACAAAATTGGCTGAAAAATTGTTAGATGCAAGACTATAAGGTAATAATACCTTGCACATAAGTTTAAAATACCTACCTAATAAGATGTTTCTACAAATATAATGAGAAAATATTTTCTGGAATTTAGAATAGTCCTGATTGGCTTCTTAAAGTTTTGGATAGGATTTTATATATTGAGGTAATTATGCACTTATTTCTATAAAAATATGAGAAATTGAATGCATATCACATTTATATGTTAATGGGTATTGTCCCAGCATCCCTTGTGTGTTTGTAGTATTTATATACTAGGAATGACAGTGGGAAGAGCTTTTTTTTGAACTGAGTGCCTTACTAAAAATATTGTAAAATACTTAGTTTGTCTAAATACATTGGAAACCATTTTATATGTAGTCATGCACTTGGTCCCAGCTACCTTACCCTTGTGGAAGTTAGGACAAAGATAACTGACATGATTATTCAGGTATTGATGCTGTCTGCTGTACTGTGAACAGTGCAGTCCTTTTCCTGATCCAGGAGTCTTGTGTTTTTTGCCATCTTCCATGAAACTATGGCAACTTATGTTGTTGAATTGAAAACAGAATGGGGCAACCCTCTCAGATCCCTTTCCACTATGGGAGATTTTCTGTTCTCTTAATAAATCCTGCTTTCTAAAATAAAATAAAATGAAATATAAAATAGAATGGAATCTCAGGGTCTTCACAATTCTTGACAATTTGTGGTTGAGGAAGAAATCAAACCTTGGCAAAAATGACCAATGTAATTGTTTTTCAATTGGCCTAATACTGAAGTTTTTGAAAATTCTTTGAAAATTTTCATTACAGGAGTTTATTGTTTGGTATTTTAAAATGTTAAGAGCACATATTTTCCAAAGTTTCATTTTCTCTGAATTATATCATCATTGAAAATGTCTACTGAGAGCTTGCCAAATACATGCTGGTCTAACTAACACTGAAGTTAAAATTAAAAGGAAAAAAAAAAACCCTCCCTGCTAATACTTCATTGTGTAGACAAAGCTAATTATTGTCTATCATTTCAATTTTCATCAAGATTATTTTTATTTTGGATTTTAATTATGCTTCCAATTCATTTAATTTTATTTAAAATTTACTTTATATCAATGTTTATATACCATTTAAATTTGCACATTTTAAAACAGCTGTTTCAATTAAGCTCCATCTTATTACCATATTTACTGCAGCTGTTTCTGTCATTGCCTGTCTATACCAGAAGTCTATTTGGTTGATTTTCCATTTTTTTTAAAGCAGGAAATACTTTTAAAAAATCAAATTAGGGCAATCATTTTTATACTATTTTTCTTTGTATCTTTGTATAGTCCAATCTTTGCTGCAAATGAAGTAAACAGTATTGACACAAGGCTATAAGAAAACACCAACCATGAGTGGAGCCATACAGAAAGAGTTTTTTGTTGTTGTTACTGTTGTTTTTAACAAGCTCAGTTGTGGGCAGTATCTGTGGTGTCTTCTGACACTGGACAATATTATCACAGACAGGAGAGAGTAGAGTAACTAAAACTGGAAGCAAATAAAATCTAGGTACTGCCTTGGGAGGCTGAGGTGAGTGGATTGCCTGAGCCTGAGGGTTCGAGACCCGCCTGGGCAGGCGAAACCTCGTCTCTACACAAAATCAATAAATTAGCCTGGCGGGGTAGCACGCGCCTGTAGTTCCAGCTACTTGGAAGGCTGAGGTGGAAGGATCGCCGGAGCCCAGCAGGTTGAGGCTGCGGTGGCCAGGAGCGGCCACTGCACTCCAGTCTGGGCGATGGAGTAAGACTCCAACCCAAAAAAAAAGAAAAAAAAAAAAAAAAAAAATCTAGGTAGGTACTATTTTTCCTTTTTCCTCATGGAACAATGCCCACTACCTTCCAATAAATCTTTTCTCTTTTTTCCTATGTGATTGTTAAGAATTACTTCAGGAATAGATAAACAGAGTTGTTACCATTTTAAGCCACAGTGTTTTTTAGTTGTTGATGTTATTTGTTCTTTCTATAAATTGTGTCAGTTTACACCTAAAGAGAAGCAAATGAATCAATGTGTTGAGTCACATACATCTGAATACTTAGATAGCTCACATCTTTGTATTACTTTGCATCATTCACATCTTTGCAGCCTATAAAAGGAGTTTTAAACCCAGTGTTGCTAATATTTATAGAACATATTAAGCCATTATTTTTTATCACTATATGTGTGTGTAAATATATATATATGTATGTATTATACATATATATGTCTTATTCATTGATCTATACAGAATAAAAACATTTGGAATTGAATAAGACATTTAGCAATTCTTTCTTGTTTGTAACTTTTCCTTAGAAACACCCACAATGAAAGAAAACACTTACGGCATTTGAAAGATGTTGCTTAATAGGGTGGAGAAGCTTAAATCAATTTTATATCCATTGTAGCTATGCTCTTCATACTAATACTAAAGAAATTTTTATGGTCTCCATTTTGTGGAAGTAAAAAGCCAAAATTCAAAAATTTTAGGTGATCGATCTGCCTAAAGTCACAGACATACCAAATGACTAAAGTCAAACAGGAATCCCAGTCTTCTAACTTAAAACTTAGCTTTCTTCCTTTTCATGTAGAAGTAATAGAAAATGTCACTTGTCTGACCATTAGTAAATTATAACATTTATTTCTAATTACAGCTCAATTAATAACTATGCTTTTAGTGAGTATAAACTTACCATTAGAACAAATAAATCCCAATATTTAGTATCAGAATAGAGTGACTATATAGTTAGCAACATTGTATAGTATATTTAAAAGTAGTTAGAAGAGAGGATTTGAAATGCTACCAACACATAGAAGTGAAAATTTGGGGTAATGACACTCCAAATAAACTGACTTCATTGTTATATAGTATTAACAAATACTCCCACGTATACCATAAATATGTAAAGTATTTACATTACTAAAAAACTGCGTATTTGTCAATGGGCAAGTAATTTTCACTCTCAGATATTTATTTCTTATTCAGATCTTACTCAGATACAAATAAAAAAGTTTGGAGCAATAAATTTCTAGATATTTTTCATTTATAACAGCTTTCAGCTTACAGATTATCTAATATAACTCCAAATTTTCTTATGAGAAGAAACAAATGTTAACATTATACTAAGTACATTATTAATATATACTCATATGCATGTAAATATTAATGTAATGTATTAAATATATACCATGTGTGTCTTATTTCTCATACTTGTGAAGAGATACGTAATAGTAAAATTTAGAGATTGCTACAAAATCCATATTACTACATTTTATACAATTTTTAGCTTTATATAAAATGAATTGTTCACCAAGTTTTATTTTATTCAATAAGCAATATGCAAGCAATATTAACTTAATGAAGAGTAAATGTTTTATTATAAATTAAGACATTTTAAATATATAGTGGTAAATATTTTCTTATGCAATCATTTTAAACCAATTTAGGAAGTTTTACCCTGTCTAATAAGGAATATTTTATGACCTGGTATATTTCTTGTTTTGTTTAGTTACCACATAGATTTTAGTAGAGATTATTATCCCTAGGCTTTTTTTTTATGATAACAATATTGTTAATAAAAACTGAAGCTTTTATATTAAATGTTTTAATATTTGGATTATAAATTATATGCATGAGAATATAAAATACTCTCCAAATTCTTTGGAGATAATCAATTAACACAAATTAAGGAAAATTATGTTTGGAGAGGATTCCAAGATGGCGGTGGAGGGTGGGAATGCATACGTTTCCACAAAAATGAGCCAGTATTCACCCTAGGGTTTCAGAGTTAGAATGTGATTGAGTGAAGACAATGAGAAGGAGAGGCCTTAGCTCTCCTGCTTAGGCAGCTGCCCTGTGCAGCTGTTAGGACCCCAGCACACTCTATGGCCCAGAGGCAGGCAGCATCTCTGCAGCACCAACCCCAAAGGGGGGAGGGAGAAACGGTGAGAATCACTTGCAACCAGTGCCGCCTACTGCTGCAGCCTTCATCCCAGTTCAGACACTAGCAATGGGAGCTGCAAGAAAATATACCAGAGAAACCTTTCCAAAGTCTCAGTAGAGGAGATCCAGGTGCCCCATCCCCCATCTGAAGCATTTGTGGTCTGCCACTGCAGCCCTACAGCCAAAGAACCCAGCCCTAGACCAGAGTGGATGAGTGGTGGTGAATTTTAAAGTGATCCAGCAAGACGTGTGATTCCGGTGGGCAGTATTCTGAGCAAACACACAGAGAGAGCTGAACTTAAGCGGATCATCTGGGGTTAGTTTGCAGTCTTCCCTCAACTGCATGGGGTGAATAGGTGGTTAGATTTGAAAAATTTGTGATCTGCTCTGCAACCTAAGAAGCCAGTCCCAGCTCAAAGCAGACGAGTGGCGGTGAGTTTTAAAGTGACTCTACTCCCTTTCTCAAGTGAATTGTAAGATGTGTGACTCAGGTGAGCAATGTTAGAATCAGCATACATGGAGAGAGCTAAACATAGACAGATCAGCTGGGAGCACCAGCCAGCCTTCCCACAACTGCAAGGGATGAACAAGGGGACAAATTAAAAGTCAGAAAGAAACTCCTCCCATCTGAAATCCCTCCCCTCTACCGTGAGCTAAGAGAAGCAGTGCTTAGGTCATGCCTACAAGAAACATAAAGTCTTGAAACTGCCAAAAGAGGTGCTCAAGGATTACCTAAGTTTTTTTTGTTTGTTTGTTTTGTTTTTAATGTATCTGCATGAGTCTACCTACTTTTTTAAAATATATAACTTATTGGAGTGGGCATTTTGTTGTTTTACTCATTCTCCTTTTTCTTTCTTTCCAATAAAGGGTATATAAGAGTTTAAAAATTTCCTCTTATTATTGGTTTTAGTTTCTTTGGGGTTTTTGTTTGTTTATGTGCTGTTTTTTTTTTCTTCTTCTTTGTTTATTTTATTTTATTTTGTTTTTGTTACTGTTTTGGTTTGGTTTTCTCTCCCTCTTTCTTTCTCTCTCTCTCTGCTTGTCTCCCTGTTTGCCAATTTGTACCCTTCTCCTTCTCTCCTTTGTTCTCTCCATTGTCATCCCCTCCACATACTCTCTTTATTAACTTCTTTCCCTTCCTTTATGCTATTTTGTACCTAAGGGAGAAACATATGCTCCCATTGTATGAACATACTGTAAGGAGGTGGGAAGTAGACCCCTGGAGGCCCACACATCAATCAGCAAACATTGTGATCATCAGACTGCTTTTGAATCTTAACAGCCCCTAACACACATCCTTCAAATTTCAAATATGCAAGGGACTAACATAACTCCTCTGCTCCAACCTGGCTCCAAAAATCGAACTAGTCGAGAGGCTTTATTCAAGGGAGAATAGGGTATTGAGCAAAAAGAAGTGAAAATTACTCCCTTTCTCACTGAGAAATTGAAGTAGAGAAAGAAATAAACTCACCGCAAATGAAGAAAAACCTAAGAAGAACCACAGCCACCACACAAAGTCCAAAGAGGATAGTCAAGGAGTATGCCAACTTTGGAACTCAAATAATGAAGAGCACCCAGATTGACTGATCTCAGACTAAATATACAGAGCTCAAGGAATGGTTAGAAAAGATGAACAAGAACAAAGAAAAGCAAGATTAAAACATGAAAGAACTAATGGCTGAGATGCAAACTATAAAGAATACAGTAAATGAAAATAAATAATAAACTGACAAACATGGAAAGCAGAATTAACCAGGCAGAAGAATCTCAGAACATAAAGATCAAAATCTGGAAATAACCAATCTATTAAAAACATAGAAAGAAAACTTAAAAAGATTGAACAAAGCCTTCAGGAGTTACGTGACCATATTAAGAGACTGAACCTAAGACTGATAGGTATCCCTGAAGCAGATAAGGAGAACGAAAACAACCTGGAACAAACATTCCAAGAGATCATCCAAGAAAACTTCCTGCATCTCATCAGAGATCTGACAATCCTAACACAAGAGATACAGCGAACACTTGCAAGGCATTAAATAAGAAGATCAACTCCTAGAACCAGAGTAATTTGCTTGCACAAAGTAGGTATAAAATAAAAAATTCTACAAGCAGCAAGACAGAAAGGTCTGATTTTATACTGGGGAAAACCAATTAGAGTAACAGCAGATTTATCTACAGAAACACTGCTGGCTAGAAGAGAATGGAGCCCAATCTTCAGAACACGCAAAGATAAACAATTCAAACCAAGAATTTCCTACCCAGTTAAGCTAAGCTTCATCAGTGATGTCAGTGATGGAGAATTAAAATCCTCCCTGGACATTCAATCCCTAAGAGTGTATGCTGTCTCCAGACCAGCTCTACAAGAGATGTTTTAAAAGGTATTAAGCACAGAAGAAATAATAAAAAAGAACAACTACATTCCTCCCAAGAATGCAAGAAAACAAAGAACCAATAAAACATGCATCATGACTGCAAGATTGAAAACACACACTTAAATCAAAAAAAAATCAAAAGAAAATGAACAAATAAATAAGTAAACAAACAACAACAAAGTCTATAAGAGCCTCATGACAAGGTTAAGCTCTCACATCTTAATAATCAGACTGAATGTGAATGAACTAAATGCACCACTGAAAAAGCATAAAATGGAAAACTGGATAAAGAAAATTGATGCAACAATGTGCTGTCTTCAGGAGAAGCATCTCACCAGAAGGAACACTTATAGACTCAAAGTTAGAGGATGGAAATAAATTTTCAGGCAAATGGAACACAAAAGAAAGCAGGAGTCACAAACTTAATATCAGACAAAATAAACTTTAAGCTCTAAAAATAAATAATAAAGACACAGGACTCTTCATAATGATAAAAGTTTCAAACCATCAACAAAAAATATCCATCCTAAACATATATGCACCAAACATAGGAGCACCAACTTTTATAAAGCAACTACTAGGTAAACTTTAAAAAGTTATTGACTCTAACACTATTATAGCTGGGGACTTTAATATCCCACTATCTATCCTAGATAGATCAAGACAAAAAAATCAACAAGGAAATCTGGAATCTCAACTTGATGCTTGACCAAATGAACCTAATAGATACCTACAGAACATTCAACCCAACAACCACAGATTATACTTTCTACTCATCACCTCGTGTAACGTTTTCAAAAACCGACCATATCCTCAGCCATAAATCAAGTATAAACAAATTTCATAAGATTGAAATACTGTCATGCACCCTCTCAGACCACAGTGGAATAAAAATAGATATCAACACCAACAATGTTACCCCCAAACCCACAAAGGCATAGACACTAAACAAAATCAAGGGTATCCAAATAGGAAAAGAGGAAGTTAAGTTATCACTCTTCATGGATGACAGGATCCTATACCTTGACAACTCAAAAGAATCTTCAATAACCTCCTTACACTGATGAAGGACTTTGGCAAAGTCTCAGGGTATAAAATAAATGTGCAAAAGACAGTCACATTCCTATACACCAACAATAAACCATCAAAAACCAAATAAAAAGTGCAATCCCATTCACAATAGCCATAAAAAAAAAAAGTAAATACCTCGGCATCTTCCTAACCAAAGAAGCGAAAGACGTTTACAATGAAAACAACAAAACACTGCTCAAAGAAATCCAAGAAGACACAAACAAATGGAAAAATATTCCATGCTCATGGATTGGAAAAATTAACATTGTTAAGATATCCATCCTACCAAAGGCAAGCTACAGATTTAATGCAATATCTATTAAATTACTAACATCATTCTTCTCAGACATGGAAATGACAATACAGAAATTCATATGGTAACAAAAAGACCACAAATAACCAAAACAGTTCTTAGCAAAAGAAACAAAGTGGAAGATATCACACTTCCAGACTTGAAACTTTACTATAAAGCTAGAATAATCAAAACAGCCTGGTATTAGTACCAGAACAGGCATATAGACCAATGGAACAGGATAGAGATTCCAGAAGCAAAACTTCAATTCCTAAACCAACTCATCTTCAACAAACCTTCCACTAACAACCAATAGGAAGAGAAGAACCTATTCACTAAATGGTGCTGGGAAAACTGGCTGACTACATGCAGAAGACTGAAACAAGATCCCTACCACCACACACAAAAATCAACTCTAAGTAGATCAAAGACCTACATGTAAAACTGCAAACTATAAAAATCCTAGAAGAATATGTAGGAAATACTCTTACAGAAATTGGGATAGGCAACCAAGTCCTGAGCAACTCTCCAAAAGTGAATGTCATAAAAAATAACATAGACAAGTGGGACCTCATCAAACTGAAAAACTTCAGCAAAGCAAAAGAAACCATCAAGAAATGGGGAGACAGCCCACAGAATGGGAAAAAATATTTGCCAACTGTATATCTGACAAAGGCCTAAAGTCTAGAATCTACAAGGAACTCAAACATGCTAAAAATAAAAAAATAAGCAACCTGCTTTAAAAATGGGCAAAAGATATGAATAGACACTTCTCAGAAGAAGACATATGAGCAGATAAGAGATACATGAAAAAATGCTCAGCTTCACTAATCACCGAAGAAATGCAAATTAAAAGCACACTGAGATACCACTTCATTCCAGTCAGGATGGCCATCATCAATAACTCCCAAAAATAACAGATGCTGGAGAGGATGTGGGGAAAAGGGAACACTTTTACATTGTTGGTGGGAATGTAAACTAGTACAACCTCTGGGGAAAACAGTGTGACAATTTCTAAAAAATCTGTTATCAACTTTCCTTTCGACCAAGCAATCCCCCTTCTGGGAATATACCCAGAGCAGAGGAACTCAAATCACTCTATAACAAAGATACCTGCCCATGCATGTTTATTGCAGCATTATTCACAATAGCAAAAACATGGAACCAACTGTGCTACCCATCGAAAGTGGACTGGATAAAGAAATGTGGTATGTTTACACGATGCAGCTCCAAAGAAATACAAAATTATGAGCTTTGCAGCAACCTGGATGGAACTAGAGTCTATAATATTCAGGGATTTGTCACAGAAACAAAGATCTGAGAACCACATGTACTCACTCATAAGTGGACCTTGAACATTTATCATAATACCAAAAGAAAGGGATTGGCAGTAGTTGGACACTGCCAGGGGAATGGGGCACATAACATCAATAGGTTACCCACACTTCACCTGTATGATGATCATATATGTACCTAACACTCATTTGTACCCACACTTTTAAAATAAAATAAATTTAAAAGGTTTGAATTATATCAAGATATAAGCTTAAAATATAAAAATATGCAATGATAAATGAACTAAAGGCAATAATGGTTTAAGATAATCATGAAATCATTGAGGTAATTCTGTGTCTGCATATGATTGTAAGAAGTAACATTTATAAAATGGATATTTCCAGCTGTAGCCAAATGAAGTTTATGGAAGCAGTGATACTTTAGATTGCAGAAAACGTTCATAAATGTCCTCCTTTTCTAACATTTCTGAAATCTAACAATGATAGAAAGAGATTTTTCTATACAGTTTTCACCACTTTAATTGATCTAGAAAAAACATGTTGTGGGATGGTGAAGGGTAGAGAGAAAAAAAAGGTATATCAATAATCAATAGGCATGCATCCAGTATTAAAAATGAAATAAGTCCCCCTAACCTGAATGTGTCCATTTCACTCGTAAAAACTTTACACATTTTAGTTTCTAAAATTATAAGAGTCTATGTTCCCTTTACTGTCTGGCTTATTTAAAACTTTAGAATTTAGGTGTAAATAAGACATGCCAGATTCTTCTCTCACTAAGTCATCTAAAGTGGCATTATTCCAGTCTTCACTCTCATATCTATTCAGAATATATATGGGAGCTGTCATCCCATGGCCTAATTTCCATGAGACGAGCCTGACCTAGAGTAAGGTCTTGGTGAATATTAGTTAGAACTAGTATCTTCCAGATTTTTTTGTCTAATTAAGAGTAATTTATGTGATTATTTTAAATCCAAAATGATTTATTCCAAATGTCTATGGACCATGCATGCATTTATTCCAAAATTTAGAGAACTTTGGATTTTAGAAATTTGTTTGTGTATGTGTATGTGTGTGTGTGTGTGTGTGTGTGTGTGTGTGGTGTGGTGTGTTTATGTGTGTGAACCATAATGCCCAGCGTAATGTAAGGGCAGGAAGTAATATTTTGTAATCAAACATATTTATACTTCCTTAACAGAACACACTAATAGTCATACTACTGATATTAAATAAATTCAGTATTTGTCGCCTAAGTTAAAATACATATATATGTGTATATACTGGGAGTCCCAAAAATGTATGCACATTTTTAAGAGGTGTTATCTATGTATTATTTTTGGAAATTGGATTGAATTAAAGTAGCACTGTGTAGTAGGATGTTCACTCAAAAGATGACATTAATCAAATGAATGTTAGTGTCACCATGAAACAGGCAGTCAAAGACAATGGCGGAGGCAAAGTTGTCATACGAGGAGTGCAAGACTATTTTGAAGTGGTATTTGAAATTCAAGAACATTGTGGAAGTGCAACAATAATGGAGGTGTGAGTATGCAACAGAACCTCCAACACACCTAACAATTGCATGCATCTGTGGTAAATTTGAGATGCATTGTACTATATGTGTTGTCCTAAGATCCAGGAGGCCTGGCACAGGAGCAAGTTCTACAGTCATTCATAATCAGAAGTGTCTGGATGCTGATGCTAACACTCTGAGCACCTCTCCTAATTGTAGAAGTCAAACGTGACTTGTATTCATCTTGTGTTATCAGTATATATTATTACAATTTAAATACAGTTTTTCCTTTCTTAAAATGTCTATACATTTTTGGTACCCTCTGTATGTATATATAGATTTAATTTTGAGAGCTTTTTAGATTCTAGAAATGTTGACCTACATTCACAAAAACTCTTTAAGTTAGAGCCATCTTATATCTATTTGGGAGAGGGAGAAAGGCCTGGAGGAGTAAAGTAACTTACTTAAAATCACAAAACTAGAATCTCCTTTTCTTTCTGGTTGTGGTATTTACCACATAAAAATGTGGAATTTACCATATTTATAAGTATTTTGAAAAGTTTCATTCGATGTCTATGTTCACCAATTTTCAAGATTCTCTAACCCCAAGAGGAGGGAATTTTTCACAAGATAAGTAGAAATAAACTAGCAACAGGTTTGCCTTTGCATGTGTCAAGGGCCTCAGAATAAAACTTATCCTAAGGGTGTTCTTGATGCACATGGTTTAAAAGGGTTTTCATATCAATCTATAGCCCTCACCTCCAAATATGCTGAAACACAACTGCAATCGATTACTAATCATGGTTTAAATTTTATTTTGTGCTAGAAATGAACATCATTCATCAAAACACAGCTATTAGTTTAATGTGTACTTGTCTCATTTTAATCAGCAGTACTTTACCTGCATTGACCTGGACGGGAGGACACACACTAAAGGGCACATGTGAGTGTGTGTCCATAAACAGTAAGAGGCAGTCCATGAGCTCTGTAAATCCAATGGTTTTGACATATAAATCTGTTCATTTGCAGAACCTACTCAAAGCACTTTTAGGACTCTGGCAAAAGACTATCTATCCCTTGTAGAAGATTACAAATCAACCACTTGCATATGTGATGGAGCTGAGTCTCACTGTTTAAAAGAAGTAAACAAAGAAAAAAATCGTGGAAACAGTGCCAAGTAATTTAGATGTACTTCACATCTTAGCACTTGGGATATTTTGAATTATCTAATGCTACAAAAAATTATACGTGATAAAGCCAGTGCAACAGCTTTATATAAGCTAAGTGTCATTATAACACTTGAAACAGCAAGAGCCCTTCCCATGGAAGACACAAACATAAAAAAATTATTAAAAATTCATGCATATTGAAGCATCTTAATCAAGCTATTTAAAACAAAGATCATTGCTAATGACTGAAACATTTTAAACTTAAGCAATATTTTAATTACAAAATGCAATAATTAGTGAAGAAAACACACATTTCTGAAACATTCTACTATAAACAAGCTTCCATAAGTGAGAAAGGATTTACAAGTGCCTTACTTTAAATTTTTTGAAAACACATTTCTCAAAGCACTATGACTCACAGTATTCTCTTGACTTTTTTTTGGTATAAACCTTCTTCAACTTAAAAAGTATTCCTATGTAAATATGTAAATATGTCTTATCTATTAGAGTGAATGAGAAGAATCTGTAAATGTTTCAGTGAGGATCGAGATCTCATGTTTATTTAAAAACGTGATTAAAAATATTTTCAGTGCATAAACATAATGTGAATTGTAACTTTTTAAATACTTTTCTCTAATATCTGTGTACACATTTTGTTCTTTGTGATAAACTGAACAGTCATTGTTATGAATACATTTTGTCACATGTGGAAATCCCTGCTTTTGCTTTAAACGACAATCCATTTGGTATTTCAAGATTCTTTCCTCAAGATAACTTTATACCATTCAGTGTCTATTAAAAGAATAACAAAAAGTGACAGACATAATGGAGATAAGGGCAAATCAACAGTAAAACATTTGATTACCACTGTCAAGTAGTTGAATCTTTGACTTTTTTGTTTTTTCAGATCCTCCAAGAAGTTTTTTTATATCTCATAAAAATAGTATGTTTCTAATAAGAAAAGTAAATTGAAAAAAGCTATAATATTCAACCCACTCTTGTTTTCCCATGTATTTTACTGTAAGAATTTATCTTTTAAAAATACTGAAGTCCAGTGTCTTGATATAGTAAATACTTTCTCTTCACACCAAATATGCTATTCTCCCTCTGTGGTGTGTTATCACTTATCTTTAAATATGCTTTTTTATACTATTTATCATATTATGTGAGTCTCACCTGTTTACTTCTCTGCTGCCTCAATTAAAGAGTGACCTTCCATATTTGCTTTATTTTTTGTTATAAATTGATTATTATAATTGTATATATGTGTGGGGAACAAAATGATGTTATGACATGAATACAATATGAAATAATTAACTTAAGGTAATTGCTATTTCTATTACCTCAAATACTTACCATTTCTTGTGGTAAGGTCACTTGAAACTTACTCCCTTAGCAATGGTGAAAAGCACAAAGCACGATTACTAACCATACTGCGCAATAGATATTAAAAAATAAATGTTATCTCTCCTCTCTAACTAGATTTTTGCTCTTTATCTCCTTACACATCTCACTGCCCCAGCATCTGTAACCACCCTTTCATTCTCGGCTTCTATGAGTTTGTTTTAGATTTCAACATATAAGTAAGAGCGTACTGTATTGATCTTTCTGTGCCTGGGTTATTTCACTTACAATAGTGATGTCTAATCCAATTCATGCTGTCTTTCTTTTAAAAGTTGGACAGTATTTCACTGTGTGTATATAACATATTTTCTTTATAACATATTTTCTTGATGTATTTATTATTTACTTACGGACACTTAGGTTGATTCCATAACTTGGCTATTGTCAATGAGGCTGCAGTGAACATGAGAGTGCAATAATCTCTTTGACATAGTAGCTTCAAAACTTTGGGGTAAATACCTTGAAATGGGATTGCTGGATCATACCAGAAATTTATTTTTAGTTTTTGAAGAACCTTTGTACAGTTTCCCATAATGGCTGTAATAAGATATGTTCCTACCAACAGTGTACAAGAGTTCCTTTTTCTCCACATTCTTGTCCACACTTATTATTTTTTTATTCTGCTTGTAGCCATCCTGACAGGTATGAAGTGATAGCTCACTGTAGTTTTAATTTGCATTTCCCTAATGATTAGTAGTGTTGAATATTTTTTAAAAATATAACTTTTGGTCATTTATATCTTCTGTGGAGAAATGTCTATTCTGGCTCCTTGCTCATTTATTAATTGGGTTGTTTCCTTGCTATTGAGTTGTTTGAGTTTCTTATATATTCTGAATATTAACTCCTCAGATGTATGTCTAGTAAATATTTTCTCCCAATCCATAGTTTTGGGGTCAAATCCAAAAGTCATTGCCAAGACTAATAACATATTGCTTTCTTCCATGTTTTCTTTTAATAGTTTTACAATTTCTGGTCTTACATTTAAATCTTTAATCCATTTTGAATTAATTTTTGTATATGGTTTGAGGTGAGTCCAATTCCATTCTTCTGCATGTGAAAACACAATTTTTTCAACATTATTTATTGAAGACACTATCTTTTTCCCATCATATGTTATTGGCAACTTTGTCAAAAATAAATTAACCTTACATGTGTAAGTTCATTTCTGCATTCTCTATTTTGTACTAGTGATCAAGGTGTCTATTTTGGCCAACACCATGTTATTTCAATTATAATAGCTTTGTAGTATAGTTTCTTTTTTTTTTTTTTTTTTTGAGTTGGAGTCCCACTAGATTGCCCAGACTGGAGTGCAGTGGCCGCTCCCGGCCACCACAGCCTCGACCTGCTGGGCTCTGGCGATCCTTCCACCTCAGCCTTCCAAGTAGCCGAAATTACAGGCGCGCGCTACCATGCCCGGCTAATTTTTTTGATTTATTGTAGAGATGAGGTTTCGCCTGCCCAGGCGGGTCTCAAACCCGCGGGCTCAGGCAATCCACTCACCTCAGCCTCTCAAGGTGCGGGATTACAGGCTGAGCCACTAAACCCGGCTTGTAATATAGTTTCAAATCAGGCAGTATGCTGTCTCGCATGATTACCATGGCTAATATTGTTTATAATATTATTTTTAATGAAATACAAGCAATTAAAATTATATTATTCATACGTATTTGACTATTGACTTCAACAATTTTTTTCTCTATGACCAAATTTACTCATCACTAAAATGGAAATTGGTGTTTTTCTGAAAAGTGAGTAAGAAATATGTATGTTAATTATAGGGCTCAATAAAATTCTTATTAACCTTTCAGTTCATAATTTCACCAACATTTTTTGAGCATCTATCATATATTTTGTCAAATGTCAGGAAAGCTATGGTAACAACACAGACATAGGTTCTTCCTAGAAGAGGCCTAGGTTAGAGTGAGAGAACAGTAGCAACAAATAATAAGGGATTCACTAAGTAAGAGTAAAATGCTTCCAGGACACATTAAAAGGGAAATAACTTAGTTTCTTTCTGATAGTAAAGAATTTATCCTGATCATTTTCAGGATAAATGATCCAGAAAATACGGAGGGTATATAAGGAAAAAACTTCCTAGGGAAAAGGAATAGTCTTTTTCAAGAAATAATTAAAAGTCTATGAAACTTCCTAAAGTTACCCAATCCCTAATCTCCAATTCTGCATCTTTAAGTGATCATGCCCAACTCCTCGCTAGGCTGGGCATTTACACAGGTTCAGCATTTGACAAGTAATGAACAGTTACATTGCAATGGATGTAATTGTGACTGTGATATGCTCAGAGTGAATGGAGAAGAGAGAGATAGGGAGGAAGCAGGAGATGAGACTGGGTTTAAACAAGAGCCAAGTCATGCAATGTCTTGCAAACATCTAAATTTTAGGGAAATAAATAATAAGACTGATCTTTTTAAACATTAGTTGTCCACTGTGTAAGGAATGCTTTAGAGGAAAAGCATTCCTTACACAGTGGACAACTAAGGAAAAAAAGAGTGCATAAAAAGAACCCACTTAGTGGGTGTTATGGACAGACTGACTGTGCTCCCACAAAACTTATATGTTGAAGTCCTAATTCCCAATCTGATGATATTTGTGTAATAGTGAAACAGCCAAAGAACCAGCATAAATAAGCCTATTTTCATTTAAAGGGCCTTTAATCGTTTCTGCACATAGGTTATGATAATTTTAGAGCATTGAGATAAAGTACAAAAACAGCAATCATGTAGTTTTTAAAACTAACTCTGGGATTAATGTAAACAACTACTCTGATTTGTTAAAGATTTAAAGATTTCTTTTAAAGAAGGTGTTAATTTATATTTCAAAATGACCATGGTATCATAAAAATAATAAATGTGCATACTTAAGTAAGAAACAAATTCAATTGCATAATAAAATATTGCAGGAAAATTGTGACCTGACCAAAGAAGTTTCCCAGTCTCATCAGACCCTTACAGACACCCAGATGTCAGTCATCTTTTGATTCCAACCCCCTTCTCTCCACGTTTCCCTTATAAAAAGATCCTGAAATTTGTACTGACTTAAGATGATTCATTAGGGCACTAGTCTGCCATCTTCTTGGTTTTGCTGGTATTCTGAAGTAAACTTGCTTTCCTTGCTCAAACTTCTTGTCTTTCAACTGATTGGCTGTCTTGGGGTGAGTAGAACAATATTGGACTCAGTAACATTTGGAGGCGGGACCTTTAGGACGTTATTAATTTAGATGAGGTCTTGAGGAATGAGTATCCTTATAAGAAAAGAAATAGAGACCAAAGCTCAATCCCACTCCACTATGTGAGACACAACAAGAAGCTGTCTTTCTGAAAACCAGGAAGATAGACCTCTCCAAGAACTGAATCTGCTGGCAACCTGATTTGGGGCTTTTCAGTCTTCAGAACTGTGAGAAATAACTATTTGTGGTCTGAGTCACCCAGTCTCTTTTGTTATAGCAGCTTGAGCTTAGCAACTTCAGGACTGTATTTCATGCAGAAGATGTGGTAAACCTGGACTATAACAGTAACCATGGCAAGAGGTGATTGGATTCAAGAGATGTTTAACAGTAATAGACACAATACCTAAAAGTCAGACAACTGTAGTTAAGTTCATGGGTCCTTGAACCAACCCATCTATGTTCCAATCATGGCTATGTCATCCACAAACTATAAAACTACACATAACCACAACTAACTTACACCCATATTCTTTTTTTTTTCATATGAGGGGACCTCCATATTCTTTATTTCAGTTTAGTGGGAGTAGTGAGAGTAAATATCTCATAGTCTTATTGTGGGGAGTAAATTAATATATACAAATTATATGAAACCTCATCCAGCACTTAGTAAATATTGCTTACAGTTCCACAACTAACTTACATTCATATTCTTTTTTTATTTATTATTTATTTTTAATATCAATATTTTTATTTTGATATTGTGGGGTACAGTTAAGGGTTAGGTATACAAATATGCTTCGTTCAGGCACCCTTGCTGATAAAGGGTGTTTTTCTGCCCCCAGACAGATATTGCTACCGTTAATCCCACCTCCCTTCCCCTCCTCCCCCATAGTTTTCCACCACTGTCAGTCCCTTTCTTATAGTATTACGATGAATGTTCAAGGTCCACTATATGAGTGAGAATATGCGATATTCAGATTGTTGTTTCTGTGAGAGGTCACTCACTATTATAGACTCTAGTTCCATCCAGGTTGCTGCGAA
>CAUYQG010005590.1:0-21335 GCA_963574415.1 Tarsius wallacei
GGCATGCACATGTTCAGGGTGACATGGCCAAAAACCACTTTCTTTTCTCTCTCTCTCTCTCTCTCTCTCTCTCTCTCTCTCTCTCTCTGTGTGTGTGTGTGTGTGTGTGTGTGTATGTGTTGAGTCCAGGTCTTGTCCAGACTGGAGTGTAGTTGCATGATCATGGCTCACCACAGCCTCAACTTCCTGGGTTCAGGTAATCCATCCTCCTCAGCCTCCTGAGTGCTGGAACTACAGGTGTGTCCCACTAGGCCCATCTTATTTTTAAAATTTTTTTGTAGTGATGAGGTTTTACTATGTTGCTCAGGCTGGTCTGGAACACCTGGGCTCAAGCCATCTGCTTTTTTCATTTCAATTTTAGTTTGTTAATTGCTACTGTGTAGAAGTATAATTGCTTTTTTATATATTGATCTTGTGTCCTACAACCTGGCCGAGCTTGTTTATTAGTTCTTTTAGGTTTCTTTTTTCTTTTCTTTTCTTTCTTTCTTTCTTTTTTTGTAGATTCCTTAGGGTCTCCTATATACAAAATCATTTCTTCTTCAAGTAGAAGTAATTTTATTCCCTCCTTTCCAATCTGGATGCCTTTTCTTTCATTTTCTTGCCTCACTGACTAGCTTAGCCTAACCAATACAATGTTAAATAGAAGTGAGAATGGACCTTCTTGTCCTTTCCCGATCTTTAAATGTAATGTTAGTTTTGAGTTTTTCATAGATACTCTTTATCAGGTTGAAGAAGTTTCCTTTTCTTCCTAGTTTGTTGAGTATTTTTTTTTTTATCACAAAGGAGCATTGTGTCCAATGCTTTTGCTGTGTATATTGAAATGTGTTGCAAAGTTTTAAATTCAATATTTGTCTTGTCACTGGGTTTTTCTCAAACCAACCTGAGAGATTTGTTTAAACGACATGATGACCTCAACACAGAGTTATTCATACTACTAGAAGGGTAAAGATTTGAGGGCATATAAAAAGTGTAATTAAATTAGCAAGTGGCACAGCATGAACAATTGTCATAGACCAACTGGAAAATAAGATAGAGTTTTAAGAGAGTAGTACATCATGACTAGGAATGCTGGGAGAGCTCAATACACAAAAATCTACTTGTATGAGCTTTCACTTTTATAAGCAAAGAAAGAAAGCTTGAAGACTTACAATAATCTATTATTAATTTAAAACATTTTGGAAAAATTTCCATTTGAAATAATTAAACACATTGCAGTATCTGAAGCGTTTCTGGCCCCTGCCCATGAATATCAGTAGTACTCCCAAGGTTGACACAGAAAATGTAAAACAAACACTTTACTTAGCACTAGAGGCATTTCTATAAAAATTTCAGTGTTCATTATTTTTCCTATTGTAGCCATTTTTCAATATTGTGAAGAGTCTCAACAAATGCAATTACACATGAAAACAAAAACCTGTAAATATCAGAAGAAGAAACAAAATATTTTTTTTCAGATGCTTTAATTGTCTGACCAGGTAATCCAAGGACCAGCTGGGAAAGTGCTAGAGTAAGTAAGATTGCTTGTTAAAACTAAAATGTCAATAGTTCTCCAACATGTCAGCCAACTATAAAGGAAGGAAACAATGGGAAAATGCACTTATAGTAGGTGACTTGAAACATGATATAATGTTCTGGGAAAGACAGAAGCATGAAAAGAGGTACCTGTCTGAAATGGTCAAAGGTAAGTTAAATAGCACAAAACCTGAATCAGCACAAAAACTAGAGAGACGTGTTATAGACAAGCCTCAAAGGCGTGTCCTGTAAAACACAGTGCAGATAAGACCAGATTTAATAAATTCACAAAAGCTAAGTAATAATTCTTTTTCATGAGAAAGAAGTGTAATACCTAGGGAAATAAGTAGAGAAAATCCTGGAAGCAGACCACTGACACCTTCCAATTTGGAGGTGCTAGTTCTGGCAGCAAGTGGGAGAATAAGAATAACCCTGTCTGGAGACCCTATTCCTACTACAGATCAATACATTAAAAGATAGCTGCACCACAAACCTGAGAGCAAAGGTTACAGGGCTGCTGTGTCAACTCTGGGACACTCCCCAAGTGACTGACTGCCTTCTTGAACACTTGGCACATTCTCCAAAACAGGGATTTTGGACCTCAGTTGACGAAATTCACAAGGAATAAGATATTTATTTGGCAGCATTAAAACAACAATAACAATAACCATAATGACAATTCAAAAACAATTCAAAAGGACATATTGAATATATTTGCAGCACAATTACATGTAAAGCTAAAATCATTAATATGCAAAGACTAGTAATTTTTTGCATTAATATGCAAGGAAGCCAGCAAAAAAGGGCCAGGATATATAAGCAGTAAACTCACATCCACTCATGCACAAAAGGATCAGTAGTGATAAAAAGTAATAAACATTGATTATTTATTTGAATATTATAATGCCGTAAAGAGTACATATATGGTTGGTGGGGTGAAAATTATAACAACTTATCTGAAGGCAGTGTGACAAATATTTCAAAAGTCATTAAAATGTCCTTGCCCTAACCCAATAATTCCACTTCAGGTAATTTTACCATAAGGACATAAGCATAGATTTATAAGAATGTTCACTGTAGTGTAGTGTGGTTTAGACAGTGAAAATTTGGAAACCACCTACATTCCTGACAATATAAAGTGCTTTAAAATGTCAGAGAGCTCCCATATAAATACCAAGGAACCATGAAAACACTGCAGATGAGTATTTGATGTTTAAAAGAGAGCTCTGCAATAAATTCCAAATCCATCTTAAAACATTGTTTTATACACATGCGTCACTCACGCACATATGAAAAGCTAGCTGTGCTTAGTTTTTCTTTTGACAATGCTTCTTTTTAATTTTCTTGATTGTTTTCAAGAGCAAAAGGTATAAAAATCTGTACAAATGTACCATTTAGGAAAAGGTGGACCAGATAAGAAAGAAGTCAGTTATTTTTGCAGGACCAACCATGAAGACAATGATTCTTATATTTACCAATCAAAGAAAAAGTGTCAGACTCCATCCAGATCTTGCCTAGTGAGGACTTTGTTTGATTTGGACTTCATTCAAAGTGTCAAGAGAACTTGCTTATTCTCTTTCTGAGTGGTCCTCCAAGCTTGAACCCAAAATAGGAAAAGCAGCCTATTGGATAATGCACTGCTTACTCAAACACTTAATGACTTGAATCTGCTGCTTTGACTGTGGTGCCCGCTGTTTGAACTGCAAACAAATCAATCTTTAACAATGCATCTAACCAAACAAAACAAGTAGGTGCAGTTCTAGATGTGGAGAAGCTACTTGAGTGATGGACTTTGCATTGTCTTCCTCTTCGACACAGCCAAGGACATCTGTAAAGGGCAGAGAAAAAAGAGTAAGAGTTTAAGGGCTCTTGGGTGGGCAACCTTGGATAAAATATGAACTCCACAATCCTTGCAGATTTGAGTGTGGAAACCAGCCCTTAGTCATCTCATTTTGAGCATTGGAATTACAGAAACTCCATAAATGGAGGTACTGACAGGGTTGGTTACAGAGCCGATCAGGTAAAAAGAACATAGTAAATGGTACAAATTCCCCAAACCAATGAAAGTTCCCTGGGTTTTATAATGCAAAGTATTTTCCTTGAGTTCTCTTAAATCCTTGCAGTAATATGATGAGGAAGAAAAAGGCAGTTTTTTCCCCTTTTCTTCTGATGTAGAAACTGAGGCTCAAACTTGTAAATGATCTGTTGAAGGTCATATAGATCTTCTGAGTATCTAAATAAAGTTTTCTAAAATCCCAGGATGGGATTGTGTACACCTGTCATTTTGAACCCTTCCATAATGGTAAGAAGAAAGTTGTGTGAAGGATCTTTGAATGTCAGAAGAAGGGAGCACAAGTAAAAAAATATGTTGCACTCTATTGGGGGAAGAATAAATTAGCAAGCCAGCATGACATTAGTAGACTCTGATCTCTCACTTTTTCAACTGATGTGTATTGATCACCTATTATGTAACAGAAATTGGGTGGGAGCTTTCAAGTATCTGCATATGGGCATGTCTGGAAGATGGAATGGTTTTCAAAAATGATCTCAAAACATTCCATTTCAATAATATGAAATGATAGCTCTTTCATATTACTACTGACTAAAGCCTTCTTCCTCATCCAGAGGTATATTTTAAATGCCAAAAATTTTATTTCTGGGCATAAATTGAAAACCACTACTGACTAGAGACATTTCTATTGAAAGAGATTTTCACCTTGTATTATAAAATTATAAAGATTCTCAGATGCAGAGTGCAGGTACAGTAATGCATCTAGTATGCTTTATTGGGGAATGAGGGCTCATCAATGGTTTATGACAGTTTTTCCATAAAGCCAAATATGGTTTCCAGAAAAAGAGATTCCCAGCAATTTTTCATAGAAGCTACTATTGTATAGAATGATCTTCATACCAGATGCTTGCACATAGTTTACAGTAGCAATTGTCATAGTCATTTATTCACATTTGACTGATGGCACTATTTTCCATAGCACCTATTAAATCAATGCATAAAAGGCAATTCTTAGTTAGATAGATATGTAGCATGAAGATAGATAATTGCAGACAATGAAAACCTAAATACAAAATACTTTTTTAAATTGCAAAAGCAAGAAATGCTGATTATAGAAAAAGTTAGACTAAAATTACCTGTATTTCTGTTACCTCAAATTCCTGTTAGCACTTTCTTATATATCTTTCTAGACATTGTTTATGCATATGCTCACCAACAGGCGGAAATGCATTGTACTCTATATAGTGCTTTAAGTTATACTTTTAGATTAACATGTAGGTAAATATATCTACATATATTCTCATTACTAAATAGCTTCAAATTTTTCTATTGTGTGGACATACCACAATTTATCAGTTCTCCTATATTTATTAGCATCATTTCCTAGCACTAGACCTTTGGGTCAAAATTTACAAACATTATAATGGCTTTTAAAATACATGTGACTGGCTGGACTCGGTGGCTCAGCCTGTAATCCCAGAGCTTTGGGAGGCCGAGGTGAGTGCATTGCCTGACCCTGTGGGTTCGAGACCCGCCTGGGCAACTTGGCGAGACCTCATCTCTACAATAAAAAAATTTGCTGGGCATGGTAGCGTGTGCCTGTAGTTCCAGCTACTTGGAAGGCTGAGGTGGAAGGATCACCGGAGCCCAGCATGTTGAGGCTACAGTGGCCAGGAGCGGCCACTGCACTCCAGTCTGAGTAACAGAGTGAGACTCCAACTCAAAAAAGAAAAAAAAATATAATAATAATAATAATAATAAATAAAATACATGTGGCTAATTATCCTTTAGATCGATTATATTTCACATTTTTAACAGCAGTATATATGGAAGTTTTTGTTTACTCAAACATTAGTCTGCAGTAAACTTCTAAAATCTTTGACAATCTAATTGGCCAAAGTAATGTCCTTCATATTCAGATTTTCATTTCTCTGATTACTGGCAAATGGCCTGCTTAAATCCTTTATATGATTGTGGCTTATTTTTATATTGGTAAGTGTGAGCTCTTCATATAGGAGATATCAGCCCCTTGCCATGTGTAGTCAATGCTTTTCAAAGTCTGAGATTTATGTTTTAGTTGGTTGACCTTTTCATGTCAGCCTTTTCCTTTCTCATTATTTTCAGTTCTTAAAATCTAAAAATACCTCATTTTCATAGGCATATTGTTACCTTAAAACTTCAAAATGTCATTCCATTTTCTTTCTGTGGTATTTTTTTATTTTCCTCACCTTTGTAGAAACTGTTATTTGAATTCAGTTGACCAGTTGGGATGAGTGTCTTGCACTTGGCCCTACAACCTTCCTCACCTCCACTGTGCCTCTGCTTCTCAAAACAGCAAGTAGGAGGACATGCTGTTGTATATGACTCCGAGTTCAGTTCCCAGTTTCTACCAGGATCTAGTGTATCTCTGTGCTTTTAGGAGATGACATCTTTCTCTTTCCTCATTACCTGGCCTTCTTGTTCTCTAATCTGACGTAGACCAATTATCAGCAGGCACCTCTACCAGTCATTCCTATCTCTTCCCCCACTTGTCTTGAAACTCCTTGCTTCTCAGAAGGCACTGGAAAATGTATATTTTGCTGCCCTTGCTTTTTTTCCCCAAATGCTATGTGAGATTCTTAACCTCTGTCTGGTTCTGGAAGTGTATCAGGGCTAGAAAGTGGGAGTAACAAGTCAGGGGAGAAGAGGAAAGAGAACCAGAAACTAACATATTTTAATAGCCCCAGTGAGAAGCACCAGAAGACAGAAGAGGTCAGCTGCCCCCATGTTCTTACCACCTGACTCAAGGTATCTTTCACCATTTTCTATGACCTCTTGTTTTGATCACAAAGTTCAACCACGAGCTGAAATCTGAGTAGGATTTTTCTTAATCCACATCTTTCTGTCTTATAATTAACACCAGTTCTCCAAAGCCTCAGCATTCTTAGCGGAGAGATCAATGTTCTTTGTGGGTATTTTTTTTTTTTTTTTTGAATCAGAGTTTCACTCTGTCACCCAGGCTGGAGTGCAGTGGCATGCTCATGGCCACCCCAGCTTCGACCTGCTGGGCTCCAGCAATCCTTCTGCCTCAGCCTTCCAAGTAGCCAGACCTACAGGCGCCTGGTTAATTTTTTTATTTATTGTAGAGACGAGGTCTCGCCAAGTTGCCCAGGCTGGTGTCAAACCCCCGGACTCAGGCAATCCTCTTGCCTCGGCCTCCCAAAGTGCTGGGATTACAGACTTGGTCCCTGCACCTGGCCCTTTGTAGGTATTTTTAAGAAAAAGTGGAGAATAGCTGAAGAGCCTCAACTGATAACATATGTCTTGAATCTACAAATGAACCCTGGGCTTTTTCTCCCACTCTTTGTTAATGGTCATTTTTGTAGAAGATTCTCCCTGTGAGAAACAGATGTAGAATGCAGGAAAGTCAGAGAGGAAAAAGCAGTGCATGTGCCACACACTTTGAAAAGATCTTCATGTAAGAGAGATTGATTTAGGTGTAGAAGGCCACTACACAAGAACATGAATACTAGGAGGTAAAGATTGTTGGGGGCCATCTTGGAGGCTGGCTACCAGAGTCAACAATATTTACTTTGACATTAAGGGTGGGGGAAATGATTTCTTGTAAGAAATAACATGATTGGGAAAGTAAAGGGCAAGTTTCAAGTTCTTTTTTTTTTTTTAAACAAAGTTTATTAGATAAAGAAGGGAAAAAAGAGAGACATGCCAGAGCCAGGGGCATGGGCAAAAGAAACTACCTCAACTTCTTAATAGAGGAGAAATGAAATGAACATCTGTGCACCTACCACTTGTGTATTGGTTATTTGTTATTTATGAATTAGCCTAACAAGTGGCTTCAAAATTTAGTGGCATACATCAGTGATAAATATTTATCATTTCACACAATTCCTGTGGATCATGAGTTCAGGAGCAGCTTGTCTGGGTAGTTCTGGCTTGGAGTCTCTCTTGAGATCGTAGTTTGATATCAGCTGGGACTGCAGTTATCTGATGGCCTGAATGGGGCTGGAGTATCCTTTTATGAGGTAGCTCACTCACTTAGCTGGCAATTTGGTAAGAGAAGTAAGTGGAAGGCTACAGGGTCCTCTCTATTTGGACTTTTCCACAGGGCTGCTTGAGTATCTTCATGACACAGTATCTATCCAAGAGAACAAGACAGAGAATACAAATGTCCTTTATGATCTACCCTCATTACCTCTTCTGTACTCTTGGTCATGCAAGACTAGCCCTGATTCAATGTAGAAGGACCCTACACAAGAACATGAACAACTGGAGGTAAAGATTATTGGGAGCCATGTTGGAGGCTGGCTACCAGAATATGCCAGATCCTCTGTATTATTTATTTTTATTCCCACCCACTTTGTGGTAACATATGGGAAAAATAAAGCATATAAACTGGAAAGTGACAGATCTAGGATTTAAATTCTACCCTCGGCACTTTTGTCCATGCTATGCCCACTGGAGTGAGCTGCAGGACAAGTGGCTTTGTTTGTATCTTCTGAGTCTTGGGAGGAAGGACATGAGGCAGTAATAGTACCAATGTAGCGTGGCTTTCCAAGGTTAGTAAATGTCTGAGTAAGGGTTTACAACCAAGGCTAGTTGAGTCCCAGATATAACTTGAGCCCATTCCACATTTTGGAATGTGGAATATAGGAAGGGAGCACATGAAACTGCCTGAGCAGACTGGCACTGGAATGAGCTGCAGACTGGGTAAGCGGAAAGAGGTGAGCATAAGTAGAGAGAGAGGAAAAAAAAGAGTAAATGTGTTGAAAGAGAAGCCAGAGCAGCCACTTCGGCCAACAGACACTTTAAGGGGAGGTAGGGTCTATGGTTATGGGGGAACAGGAGGGTATGGGGAAGTCATGAGGAAGATAATTTCAATCAAATTGTGTGTAATAAAGTGGGGTTAGGGTAAGGATATCACCCGGACCCAGGTATCAACTTATTGGGTAACAACAATTGAAGGAGCAATTCTAGTGCTGTACAGGGTATGAGGACACACCGTAGTTGTGCATCAAGGGCCCCCCTGACACAAAGCTAGTTGCACGAAACAAACTTGAAATGGATGCATGTCCTCTCTTCCCGATAGTGCTCTTCTGAATTTAGGCTTGTTCTGGAAATAACTCAGCTTCTCTCTTCTGATGTTTCTCATTTGGAGGGCTAAGTGAATTTTAATTGTGATTTTTGTGATGATTATCTGCTTGGGAAAAACAGCACAGGCCCCTGAAAAGTTTCCCATGGAATGTACCTACTGAGAACTGCTTAGCTGGTGAAGTTGATCTTTTAGAGGTAATGATGCAGTTCAGGCTCTATTACCTGCTTTAAGCTTTAGAGAAAATATTCTTTAAATGGAAACAGATTGAGAGGGCAAATGGCAAGCCTGCAGCTCTTGAGCTCCTCTTCGCCATTAACCAAGGCTAAAAGGCAGGCCTGGAAATCCCTTTTCAAGAGCTGCCAATGGCACAACTTCATTTCAATGTACTACAAGTCCTTACGGGCACATGCTTGATTTCATTTTTTCATCTGAATTTCTGATGTAAAAGAACCCAGTGCAACTTTTAACTTGGCCAACGTCTGAAAACCAGACTGCTGGATTCTGAAGTACATCATCAGTGGAATGAATTCTTTTCATCTTTGTTCTCTAAATCTACTTTTTATTTGCCTGCTTAAAGGAGAGAGTCCCTTTAATGTTGTGTGGATAAAAGCCACAAGAAAGAGATAAAGCATGGGACATGCACTGGGCCCTTAGGGGTAGACAAAGCAAAAAGTTTGGGATGGCTCTTTTCACCAAAGAAAGGCACTTTGCTAGTTTAGACAATTACAGACAAGACAACTGTGGTTTAATTTGCATTAATTGAGGACTACCTTATTGTGTAGAAAGAGATTTTGGCAATGACAGATTAAGATTGATACATCTATAACCCACAGTCAAACATGATTATTACGCTGATGGGAAAACAAATAGCTTAAATGTTGTTTTAAAGCTATTCACTTTTGACCCTAGAAATTCACCAGAATTTCCAAGCCTGGTTTAAAGCAGAGTCTTTGCCTGTCTTCTTGCTCTCTCTAAATTCTTTATCGAACACCAAGTATGTAGTGACCTTGGTATGTTATTGTCTCTGCATATTCTCCTTTTCAGCCACTGTTCTCGTGTTGATCTAAAGGTTCCAAGTGTGGATATTCCTACTGTGTCCACTCTCCCTTGTTTGACTATATTCCATTAGTCTTACTTACTTTTAAAAAGACCGGCAGAAAGAGTGATTCATTCGGCTTCTTGGTAAGTTTAGGAATGTGTTTTTTTTCACATTACATCAGCAACGACCACAGATGAGAATTTTATTAAGGCGAACAAAGCTCTCCCTTAACATCCTTTAAGTTCCAAAGTTGAGTTAAGTGGAGTGAGATCATCTCCACAGGGAGAGATCAGTAAGGTTTCACTTTGTTTCAGATGTCTTACTTTTTCACAAAGCTTTCGACATCTACCCATTGCAAAGATGTGCAAATAGAGACCTGTGAGACCTGTTGCAACATAAGGCAACCCAAGGGGAAGTTCCAGGTGGTAAAATCCAGATGAATTTTCTAACACCCTATGAACGAGTTGCAAACCTAAGGCTAAATGGAAAACCAAGCCCCAATAATTTTCACCTTTCATTCAAATTAAGGCGAAGCAATTTTGACATTTGTGTAACCCCAGAGAGATCCTGTGCTCATGAGCTGAGCTTTAAAGTATTATTGGACATGCTCCATTGAGTCTTAAGGTTTGGGCAGCATTTATTTGAAAAGCAGAACATTCAACACATTTCTCTGAAAATCATCTTGGCTTAAAATATCCAGGCTGCTTTGTGAAAGTACCTTTGCCTTGCCTTCTCTCAAGCCTTATTCACATGCTCAAGTAAACAAGCCAAGCTGAAGGACTGAGGCCACAAACAAAAGTCAAGGGGGAGCCTCCGAGAATGGCTGCAACATTCCCACATTTCCATATTTCCAGATTTGGGGTTCTGTGTTCAGAGCATGAACTCTCTCAAATGTTCTGCTCCCGTCAGTATGCCTTTTTAAGCAGCAAGATTTGTTGCTGGATAATTCTAAATGACCATCTCATACTAACAAAGCCATCCTATTTAGATGTGGGCAGATGAGATAGAAAATGGGTGGTTGGGGCAGATTTCATGAGGTCTAATAAATCTTCAGTAAATTAAAGCTCATCCCCCACTCCTCCGCTCTTAGGCTCTTTGTCTTGCTAATACACATTAGGTCTTGCCTGGCTTCACACTTTCAGGCATTTCAGAGGTGAGGTCTGTACAAAGCTGCAGATGTGGAGACGGAGGAGACCTTTGCCCCAAATGTTACCCATTAACATCAGCGTGGTCCACAGAAGAATTTCACTGTGGTTCTCCAGTCTCAAAAGAGCTCCCAACGAGCAACTCAGGAGCTTAAAGCAACAAGAAGAGAGATGGAGAAGAAACAAAGCAGGCCACTGTAGATCTCTGTCTCAAAACTGTGTGGTCTTGGTTCATTGGTTAAAAATATCCAGAAAGTAAAGAGGCAGGGCCTTTATAAGCACAAGAGCAATATAGTGGGAGTATTTGAAAATTACAGTACTGACCAGTGTAAAGTGAAACATTAATCATCTTCTCTCCCTACATTGATAACTAATATTAAAGTTTTCATAGATGCGTCAGGAAAATAAGGAACACATACAAATGGAACCTGTCCTTTAGGTGGCTTTTGCAAGACAAACAGCAAACTGGGAAAATACACATGACAGAGGACTAATTTCCTTAATGCATAAAGTACTGATAAACTAATGAGTGATTACCCTATGGAAAAACAGGCAAGCTATATAAAACAGCAGCCTAAAAGAAAGAAAAAAAAAAAGAGAGAAATGACCAATGGAAAGGTTCTCATTTAGTTGAGCAAATATAACATTAAACAATGAGCTACCAGGCCATTGCCTTTCTAAGCTATGGTGTGGCCATGTGCTCTTTGAGCTATGGCCAGGTGATGTTTTCTTGAGCTTTGACCCCCTCCCCTATCTTGGGGAGGTGAATCTCCTCTCCCCCCGCCCTTCTCTCTCTCTAATTTACTTTCTAAATAAACTATATTTTCTAATCTCAAACAAACAAAAGCAATGAGCTACCATATTTCTCCTATCAGATTGACACAAATTCATAAGCTTACTAATACCCAGTATTATCAAAGATGCAAGAACACAGACATGTTCTCAAAATTATGAATTGAGTAGATATTTTTAGACAGCAGTTTGGCTGCCTATCAAATGAAAAATCTATATATTCTCCTTTGACTCAGACACTTCACTGTCAGGGTTTATCTTATTGGTAGATATTTGTACAGTCCTACAAATAGGATGTTTATTGCAAAAAACACTAATAGAAAAAGGGGAGAAAATCTACATGTGTAAATAAAAGATAGTTTAAATAAAATACAGACTCTCTGTAAAATGGAATACTATGAGTAGAGGATGATGCAGAAAACCTCCCTTAAAAAGCTAAGGACTAGGATGGGCCTTATCTGATAAATTTGGCCAGGTAGATAAGAGGAGTAAGGGGGAAGATAGTATTGAATCGAAAAGCATGGGTCATTCAGAATGGTTTGTTCTGAAGACTGCTCCTCCCCTTTCTTCTAATAATTCTTACAGACTCAGCCCCATCTAGTGCCTGGGTTGCATACTCTGGAGGGTAGATCAGAGGCAGCAGCAATTAGGGCTATGGTGACAATGGGAGCTCTAGTTCCTCATTCTCAGTAATTAATTGGGTACTTGCTGATGCCAGGTAGTGTACTTAATCTGAAGAAACAGTGGTGTATATGCCAGGAACAGAGTCCTGCCCTCTTGAAAATCGTGTGTTTTCTTTCTAGTCCAAGAAACATCTATGTATTAAATATTTTGGTCTGGGAGTAGGAGCCCATGTCACCCAGTGCTGCTTTCCACACCTGCCTCTTTATAAATTACACTTCTGGCTTTACTCGTAGTTTCTAAAGTACCCTAGTCTTAGCATCCAGACATAAAGTTATAGCCAAATCCATCTGAAACTCTCAAGGGGATTAATCTTACACAGATCACTTCCCCGAACCAGGTGAGAGCACATCCCTTTCTATCTTCCTCCCTGTGCTATCTTGGACTGTTTCTCCATGGCTATATTTCCTTCCAAATATTTCCACTGTGCTTTCTGCAACTTTGTCCCATAGTAAATAAATTCCCATATTTTCACAGAATATTCTCGACCTTTTCTACTTGGCTGCAGTAACACAGGAGTATATGGGACATTGTCTCACCAAATCTTGCACATTCCAAGCATTCCCATGTGCTGCTGTTCTTCCATCGCACACAACCAAGAAAATCTTAAGCCTGGGGGAGCCCAACTGACACCTTCCCACGGCAGCACTGCACAGGCGAGCTCTGCTAGAAAAGAGACTCTGGGTGTGTGGATCAGCAAGGACTTAAAGTGAATCTACCCAGAATCATAATGCATCTCTTGGTGTGTTCAGCTTTTTCCACTTCCTTGCACCTTTGATTTCTGCCCTTACCAAATAGACAAAGACCAGTTCCTATCACCAGAACTGTAAACCCTCTTGCCTCTATATTCGTCTCCTTTCTTCACTTATTATGGAAGACTTTTCTTCAATCTAAGACCATCTCCATCCATTTTGCTTTCTCAATGACCTCATTACCTCTCTAACTCTCATGCATTTTCAATCTTCATGTCTCTTTCTGTCTCCCCCTGGATCATTGCCTTCGATATTCAAACATGCCCCATTTTCTTCCATCTTAATGAACTTCCACTGTGCCTGGCATTTCAAGACTTTCTAAACATTTGTAGACACGAATAATCTTCGCTTCCTTCTCCATACGATTTTGCACCCTTCGATTCTATGGAAACTGCCTTGAGTAAAGCCAGAAGTGCACTCCATGTGGCTAAACTATAGATATTTTAATTTGTAATTTCAGCTGACTCTTCCGTTCTTCTGGAACATTCTCTTCTTTTGACTTCTGTGATGCCACACTCTCTCAACTTTCTCCTATTTCTCTGGCATCTACCTCTCCGTTGACTTTTCTGATGCATTCTCTTCTACTCAATCCCTAGAAATTGGGGTTTGCCCTCTATCTTGCTCTATACTCTCCTTAGGCAACTTTATTTTGCACTTAAATAATCTCTCTATTAAAAATGCTATTACTACTATTAATAAATCTAATAAGATGTATCAGATTCTTTGCGTGCATTTGCTTATCAGCCACTTATTATGAAAACTCCATACTAACAATCTCTTCATTACATAAAAAAGGAAGAGGCACAGAGGGGTAAGGCAATTTGCCAGAAATTGCACAATAAGTCGTAGGACTAGAATTCAAACCTAGGCTATTTCATGCCAAAACCTTATTCTTGATCATTGCATTCCATTGTTAGGATCCCAGATTTATATTTCCAGTCTAGATATCTATTCTGAACCCAAGAACCACACAGGTAAATGTTGGGTACCATCTGTTTCACTAAATCATCTCTATCTCTCCATACTCAGAACTGAACTTTGAATCCCATCCTCCCACTGATCTCTTCCGAATTTAATTTGGCACTGATTTTCCCCCTTCAGTAGATAACATCTCAGCCAGTTGCACAAACCTGGATTAATTGATGGCATCTTCTGTCATCATTTATCCAGCTGACAAAACCTGAAGATACACACATACATGCTCACATGCACACACACACACACACACACACACACACACACACACAAAGACTTCTCTCTTACCTCATCAAATAGTGCAAATTGATTGCCAAACCCCTCTTAAACTTCACCTATAGTGCCAAAAAGATTTAATGATAATGTCCAAAATGAATTTCTTAATCACACTCCCCATGATTTGTCTTCTGCTTACCTCTCTAGTCTCATCTCATCTCCCAAACTCTGCCTTATAATAATTCTGGATGCCTGGCCTACTCGGCTCTTTACCTGTGCTCTTTCTACTGAAGGGCTTCCTATGAGTATTTTTTCTGCCAGATTTCTTGTTCCTATCATCCTACTTCACACCCCTCTTCTTAACCTTTAGGGACAAGATTAAACTTTTTAATTTTATTTTATTTAGCCTAATTTCACCTTTGACTCTTCCTTCATAGCACTCATCACAACTCTAAAGTGATATGCAAATTTACATAATTATGCCTAATATTTCTTTCCCAATAGATTAAATGCTCTATAAGAACAACAAATGGATCTCCTGATGACTTCTGCATCTTAAACCCCACATAGTGCTTTAAATATTGTTGAAATCTAAGTATTTGTTGAGTGAATAAATCAAGCAAAGATATGATGATATACCAAGCAGAAATATCAGTGTCTTGAGCAGGGTCTCAATCAATGGTTCTCAAATTGAGGTCTACAGGTCTGCTGCTGGTTCCATGCTTGCAGACAATAGTTTCATCTATAAAATGGGAATAATTTAAGTTAGAGAGGGTTATTGAGAAAATTAAATGGCAGTATATATACATGGAAAGTGCCCTATAAATGATTGGCATTCAATAAATGTTAGCTAGTATAGGTTTCTATTGCTTCTCCAAAACTAGTGCTATGCTATTAAAAAGGCAGTCTAATAAAAAGTCTCCTTAGAAAACTGTTATCTATACTGAGACTCTTAGAAGCAAGAGGTGGAATTAAAGACCTTCTCCGGACCAATAAAAAAATTACAAAGAATCTTTTAAGACTACTCTACCCAATTTCTTTGTAACAAACAAACAAACTTTCTTTGTTCTTCCCTTTCAACTGGATCTTAGCTTAAAAGTAACCTAGGACATCTAAGTAACACTTAAACCTTGGTAAGTAGATAATGGTTCCCAGCAACTGTTAGTATTTCTGAAAAAGGAAAAGATCAAAAACTAAAAGGATTTTCTCTACTAAAGCTCCAATACATGGGCTCTTCTTATGTTGCATCCTGTTAGGTAGTTACAAGAGATAAGCTAACATCTGCTTCTAAAAGATAAACTTAAGATAGGGTGATTGAGTGTGGGTTCCCCCCTCCCCCATTAGTCTTGTCAGACTTCTGCTTCCAAATTTATGGTGGGTGGGTTGGTGAAGTGGAGGGGGGAATACAGATATCTAATGGCTTTAGGAAATGTAGGCTGGAAACATGACCTTCTTGGTACAGGTCTTGCCATCAGTTAACTACTAATTTAAGATTCAGCAAAGGAAAATAAATTCAGATGTCAGTGACGAAAATTGCCCTTAAGGTCTTTCATCTTTGTTGTTAATGCTAATGGCTAATAAGGGGTACAGAATCCTTAACCTAACTCTGTCATTTTTATGGCAAGGGGCAAATGGAACACCCTGGAGTTTAAAGCCTAACGACTATAAGATTATTTGCTCTTTTCTAATCCTGTTGCTTTAGTTCACTTCTTTACTACCTCTCTGCTGATGAAATCACTTCTCATCAGGCCTTTTGGTGTCCAATCTCTTCCTTTCCCAAGGAAAGATTACTGCCCTACTTATCCCAATTAATAGCATTCAGTGAGATAACACATAAAGGACACAGGCAGCATCTGGCATCTCCACATTTGTAGTGAGTTATTGAAAGTGAGATATTGAAGATAGAGGTCTTAGATTTCTATGCCAATCCCAGAGGGTGAAGTGACTTCCAAGGTTACACAGACTGCTCATGGCAGAGAGGAGAGTAGACAAAATGTCAGAATCCCTCCACCACTGCTGTGAGTCTGGACTCTTTCCCATCATCAAGATCAAAATCATGAATTATACTTGTAGTGGTAATAAGAATGTGAAAATTCTAGCATTAAAGAGTATCAAATAGAAGCGCTAAGAAGCAGCCACCATTTTATCTATTCCAACAATTTTTGAGTATGCGCCTTTTGTTAGACACTCTTCCAAATGCTAGTGATACATCAATGAGCAGAACAAAATCCTTTCCTGCATGCAGCTTGCAGACTAATGGGGGTGTTTGTGTGGTGTGTGTATGTGTGTGTGTGTGTGTGTGTGTGTGTGTGTGTGTGTGTATGAGAGAGAGGTGAAATAGCCAATTAAAAAATGAATGTAATATGTAACTGAATTTGTTAGATGGTGATAAAAACTATGGCGCTAGGGGTGAATTAGAACAAGTTCATGGTAATTGGAAGTTCCACGGATATTGCAGTGTTAATTAGGATGGTCAGGGTAGGCTACGATGACATTTTAGAAAATACTTAAAGGTGAAAGAGTTACCTGAGTGAATATTTAGGGGATAAGCATTCCAGGCAGAAGAAATAGCCTGGACAAATGTTCACCTAACAAGAATTTCCCTCAAAAGACAACTGCGCTTTGTTAACATCTCCCTTCCCTCTCTGCCTCCACTGTCCTCAGTGTGATGCCCAGGGACCACACGTTACAAGAAAGATGCATGAGACATTAACCGTTTCTTCTAATGGAACACACCCTTATTAGCAATTGTTTGCAGTTTCGTGGACTATGACAAGCAGACCTTTATTATCTTCCATATACTAGGGGTGTAGAAATCTAATTTAATCTCAAAACCACCCGAGGAGTATTTTAGATGCTGTCTTCACATTATAGATGACAAAACCAAGATTCATGGAGAGGTATCACCTACCCAAAGAAACATTATTCTGTCTTCAAATTCTAAAATGTTTTCCTCCATATTAAGCATCTTTCTTTAAAAAAAAATCCAATATATTAAACAGATATAAATGATGCATATTATTATTATACATTAATGTTCTAAAGAATACAGATAAGTATAAGATAAAATTACTATTTTCTAATCCCTGGAAACTGAAGCCATTGTTTTGGTGGTACAGATATTAAGCCTTGGTCATGTTTTGTGGATCCTTTTCCCTCTGCTGTCCAGAATGCTTGGGGAGGGGTCCTCTGGTCTTCGGTTCATGCTGCTCATGTTGATGTGGTGATCATGGTCCAAATTTCAATGTTTCCTTGAAGGCAAGAGAAACTGATCTCCACTTAGGCTCCAGGGCAGTGTCCAAGCCTGGTAGCCTCTCTGTCCTTCACCCAGCCTATCGGTGTGTCTTGTACATCTAATGGAGTTTCCTTCCTTCCTGAGTCCTTACTGCTCATGGAAACTGTAAAACCTTGTTCCCTTGAGTTTTTAGCCTCTGGAGGGTTCTCCCAGCCTATGAATCTCTAGGATTGGTCACTTCCATCCTTCAAACTCCAAGCACTGGACTTCATTCCCACACACATGGGCACTTCTACTAGTGTCCTTCATGAGCGTGATACTCAAATGGTTTTTGTACTCTTTTGAGAGGGAGAATACAAAGAAAGCACAGACCTTTAGAGAAGCTGAATTGTTTGCACTTGGAGAAGAAGGGAAAAGGAGATAAATACCATTCAGTTCCTTTTCCTTAACAATTCATATATTTTTAAAATGTTATAAACAAGTGTATCTTCATCCTATATAAAGATCCTGTACCTTGTTTGAGCTCACTTATAAAAACCTCTGAGACTTTTAAAATACAGTTCATGTATAACAATCCCTGATTCGTTTTGTTTGAGAGCTGCATTACATTCTAATGTCCATTACATATTGACAGGTAAGATTTTTTTCTCATTTTGTGGCCTATTACTAAGAATGCTGCAGTGAGCAATCCTATGCAGATAATTCAGTTCCCTTTTATGAATATATCCATATAGTTAAATTCTAGTAGTGGAATTGCTGAACCATTGCTTAGGGTATGCGTGTTTTAAATATGGTAGTTTATTAACTGACTTCCAGAAAGATTGTTCTGATTTGTGTTCCCAACAAATCAAAAGCATAGCTATTTCTCCACATCCCTTTATGAGTTTAACGCTTATTTAGTGCACCCTGTATGTCAGGCTCTTTTCTAAGTGCTTTTCATATATCGTCTCACTCAATCTTCTTCACAATTTTGTGAGTTAGGTACTATTATTTCCATTTTTTAGAAGACAAGTCAAACACAGAGAGGTAAAGTAATTCAACTAAGGTCACACAGCTGATAAGCAGTGCAACCAAACTTTGAACTCAAGTAGTCTGATTTGAAAGGCTGTGTTTTTACCTCCTATAAATCTTAATATATATCAATCTGATAGATAAAAACTGGCACTGCATGGTTGACATAATATTTGCTTCTTTGATTATTAACAAGCGTGTGTGTATTTATTTTCTATTGATATTTATTTCTTTGAACTGCTCATTTATACCCTTTTTGTCTTTCTATTGAGTTATATAGATTTTTATTGCTCTGTATGAATTGTGCATGTCACAAAAATTAAAATTAACCATTCATCACATGCTGCAAATTTTTCTTTTCTTTATATTATTTGTCTTGACTTTGTATATGGTATTTAAAAAATTTGCTATGCGTTATATAAGAGTTTTAAATTATGGGGTTAAAATAATCAGTTTTGCTTGGGAAGATTTTTTATAATGCTTAAAAGGCCCTCTACAACAAGGTAATAAAAATAGTTTGCCTGGGTTGTTGTCTAGAATATTTATGGTATTTTTTCAATATGTACATTTTTCAATCGTGTTAGTATAATAAGTAAAGTGGTGCTCTATTTTTTCCTTCAATATAATCCACTTGAACCACTATTATCTATGAAATACTTCATAAGTACTACCTTTATCATATTTCATGTGTATTTGGTGTAAAACTAAGTGTTTTTAGCATAGTCACAAAGTTGTACAACCCCCACTATTTAATTACAGAACCCCTATATATTTTGAGGACGATTCTAAACTTGCAGTCAATTAAATGTACCTATGTCCATTGATGCTGTAACACCAGAATCTTCTAACTACTAGAGCTACAGAATGTAGATAAATAAACACATTTACTCTTATGCTTCTTTCTTTCTGGAAAGTGAGGAAGAATGGGTTTTCTGTAAAGCATGCATCATTTCTAGGATACAAATAAGCCCAATATTTTTACTTTAACAAAAGCTGATATTTTGAAGGTGCTTAATTCACCACATGGAATCTATGCCTGTTAACCCTTAATGATTCAGATTCTCATTCAAGATCTGTAATACTTTTTATCCCTTGGCTTATTTACCCATGGAAAGTAGCCCCCTTCTTATATACTTAGTATAAGTGCTTGGACTTTGTGCCTTCCTGTCCCCTCGTGAGTATTTCACAAGCTCATTTCATGTATTTTCTCTAAGTAGTAAAGCTAGACCTTCTTTCTACACCTTCCTTTCTATTGTTAATGTTATATTTATCTGGCCATTCCCACTTATTGAAACACATGCTGAAAATTCAATATTTGCTAAGCTATATGACAGAAGGTGAAAAGACAAGCGAGAGAGTCCTTGCTCTTAATTTGGGTCAGGAGGTATTAAAGAGAAGAGGACTTCCTTTACAAAGAAAGAGTAAAGCAAATTCTGAGTGTCAGACTTTTTGCCAGTTCCAGTTCTCATTTCTGGAGTAAAGAAGCTTTGTTCTGAATATAAACTATTTCTCAATTAACTGAGGATAAAGTAGCAGTTCTCCCTCTCCTTTTACCCCCATTCTATATCACACATCTATTGTAAACAAAACCTAAAGTTAACGCAAGGATTATGACATCTGCATGATTTACATAGTTGGCCTCCATGTTTCTGCATCTGTCTGTCTGTTAGTATGGCCTCATCCCATGTGCAGGTTGGAACTGACGGTTTTGGATGTCACGTTCCTAGAGAACAAGAAGGCTCTGTTCCACTTGCTTGCCGGTCCCCACGACAGCCCTACCCAGGTGGGTGCTGGTTCCCCGATGATAAAGTAGTAATGAGCACCTAATTATGGATAATTGCATAATGAAGGGCACTCTTGCTTCTGCCAGTTCACAGTTGCAGCTGGTACCTGAACAACTTCTGCTTGTGGCAACAGGTTAATTTCTTTTTGAATCATTTGAGGGGGAAAGGCAGCATGCCAGCACACCAGCATGGATTAAATTATCCCCAACAAGTTGGTGCCTGATTTTTATTTCTCGAGGGCAGGATGGGGAACTTGACTAGTCATTCTCCTAATTATCCAGGGAGATTAGTTTGTGCATCCAGGCTATGGACTAATAATAATGTCTTCCATTTGGAGAGGGTTTTAAATATTCAGACTATGCAACCACACCCTTCTGAATCTCTGTAACAAGCCGCTCATGTGCCTTTCTGTAACTGCAGCTCCAGTGGGTAGTAAGCTCTAGCACAGTGTTCTCTGAATTTGCCTGCTTATAAGAATCACTTTATGCACTTATTAAAAATAAACATTTCTCAACCCCGTCTGGATGTACTGAATAAAAATCTGCCAGGGTAGTTAAATAGACTTAGATTCTATTCCCAGCTTTGCCACTATGACCTGAGTAAGTCACAATTTTTGTGGGCCTTAGCTTTCTCAGTTGCAATATGAGATGGAAAACGTCAAGATACATGAATGTAATTATAGGATACATTGTCCATTAGTTAGGAAGTTTACCTGACTACTCTCCTAAACCAATCTCTCATTCATATGATACATGTGGCAAATTCAATTCCCCCCTCCCCCCCAAAAAGACTGCCGATACTATATTCTTTTATTTCTTTCCGTCTTTCTTTCTTTCCGTCTTTCTCTTTCTTTCTTTCTTTCTTTCTTTCTTTCTTTCTTTTTCTTCCTACCGAACCCCCCCACCCCCCCACCGGACGTAGAACCGAAAAAAAATAAACAAAAAAAAAAAAAAAAAAATAAAAAAAAAAAACAAAAAAAAAAAAAAAAAAAAAAAAAAAAAAAAAAAAAAAAAAAAAAAAAAAAAAAAAAAAAAAAAAAAAAAAAAAAAAAAAAAAAAAAAAAAAAAAAAAAAAAAAAAAAAAAAAAAAA
>CAUYQG010005594.1:0-21780 GCA_963574415.1 Tarsius wallacei
TGGAATGGGTGAGGGATTTCTGGAGCTGGCTTCTGGAGGGCCACCTGCACGGTTTCTGTTACAGCTTGTTGAACCTTTTGGAGTGCCTATAGTGACTGAAGCAAGTTATGGTTAGATAATTCTGCTACGTTTTTTATTCCAATTTTTGGGAGTAATGGCAGAGGCTGTCCAAAAAGGAGTTCAAAGGGGATTAGGCCTTTAATATAGGGGGTACACCTAGCCCTTAGGAGGACATAGGGAAGGAGGGTCACCCATCACTCACCGGTCTCCAGGGTTAATTTAGTTAAGGTCTCCTTAAGTGTCCGATTTATTTTTTCTACTAGATCTGAGCTCTGGGGATGATATGCACAGTGTAAATTCCAGTTTATCCCCAGTGCCTTTGCTATACCTTCTGTGAGTTTTGAAATAAAGGTTGGTTCATTGTCTGACCCTATTGATATGGGTAGGCCATATCTCGGGATGATGTTGTTTAAAAGTTTCTTGACAGTAACTGAGGCGGTCTCAGCTTTAGTGGGAAATGCCTCTACCCATTCTGAAAAAAGTGTCCACCGGCACCAATAGGTACCTATACCCATTCTGTCCAGGCTTTATCTCTGTGAAATTTATTTCCCAATGTCTTCCGGGGGTTGATATCCAGTCCCGGACTTCTTGGGTGGATACACTGACCTTAGCACTGTTGGTTTGTTGGCAGGGCACGCAGCCTTGAATAAGCCCCTGTGCCAGCTGGTCTGGGTAGGGAAGGAAGAATTTCTTCTGTATAAGTTCAGTTAGTTTTGTTTTTCCCAAATGAGTTCCTTCATGGAGTTGGCGTAGAAGTTGCCGCCCCAAAGTTTCTGGGAGGAAGATTCTACGTCCTGAAGTTGCAGCCATCCCTTGGAGTTACTGATTCTGCCCAGTTTTTGTGTGGTAAGGAGGTTTTCATCTGTATACTTTGGCAGCTTGCTCAGCACTGGGAGTGGTGGATAACATTAACAAGCAAGTGGTCCTGTGGTAAGCAGCATCCTTGGCTGCTTGGTCCACCTTTCTGTTTTCTATCGCCTCCTTTGAGTTCCCTTTCCTATGACCAGGACAGTGGATAATGGCGACTTGCTTTGAGGCCCATGTAGCTGCTAGAAGGTTCAGGATTTCTTCTTTGTTTTTAATAGTTTTTCCTTCTGCAATGAGGAATCCCCTCTCCCGGTAGATTGTCCCGTGCACGTGCACCGTGGCAAATGCATACCTGCTTTTAGTGTAAACATTAACTGTTTTTCCCACCCCTGCCTTTAGGGCCTCCGTTAGGGCGATCAGCTCCACTTTTGGGGCTGATGTCCCTGGCAGTATGGGCTCACCCCATACAGTTCCTTGCAAGGTGACTACCGCCACCCCTGCGTACCTTACTTCATCCTGCACAAAGCTGCTGCTTTCTGAGAAGAGTGTCAGGTCAGGGTTATGTCTCAGGACATCCGTGAGATCCCAACGTAGTTTCTGGAACTCTGTTACCTCGTAACAGTAGTGCAGGGGCTCCGAGGAGCTTTCTTCCAGCAGCAAAGTTGCAGGGTTTACCTGGGGGCATGCTGGAACTTGATCTGGGGCTGGTTTAGTAACAGTGCTTGATAATGAGTTATACGAGCATTAGACATTCATTTATCAGGGGCTCCTCGGAGCAAGGACTCTACAGCATGGGTGGCCGTAATGGTTAAATCCTGTCCCATGGTTAATTTATTTGAGGTTTTTACCAGTACGGCAATGGCGGTGACAACTCGCAAACAGGGTGACCAGCCCAAGGCCACTGGGTCTAGTTTTTTTGCCAGATAGGCAACTGGCCTGTTTCATGTCCTGAGTTTTTTTTTTTTTTTTTTGAGTTGGAGTCTCACTCTGTCGCCCAGACTGGAGTGCAGTGGCCGCTCTCGGCCACTGCAGCCTCGACCTGCTGGGCTCCAGCAATCCTTCCACCTCAGTCTTCTAAGTAGCCGAAATTACAGGCGTGCACTACCACGCCTGGCTAATTTTTTGATTAATTGTAGAGATGAGGTCTCGCCAAGTTGCCCAGGCAGGTCTCGAACACATGGGCTCAGGTTTGGGCCAGGACCCCTCGGGCGAGGCAGCACCTCTCATCTACAAAGAGGTGGAATGGCTTTTCTATGTCTGGCAGGACCAACACCGGGGCTGAAATTAAAGCACTTTTGAGGGCCTGAAAAGCTTTTTCACCCTCCGGAGTCCATTGGAAGCTGGACTCTGGTTCTTTTGTGATTTTGTATAGGGGTTTTGCAAGTTCAGCAAATTTTGGGATCCGGAGCCGGCAGTACCCCACTGCCCCCAGGAATTCCCAGACCTGCCTTTTATTTCCTGGGGCTGGAATGCCTATTATAGCTTGTATGTGCTGATTAGTCAGAGACCTCTTACCTCCTTGGAGGTTGTAGCCAAGGTAGGTGGCTACTGTTACGCAGAGCTGGACCTTCTTTGCCGATACTCAATACCTCAGAGTCTGGAGTTCTTTGAGCAGGTGCCTGGTGGCATATAGGCACCCACCTTTTGAGGTCACTGCAATTATCATGTCATCTACATATTGCAACAGGGTTATTTCAGGGTGCTGTTACCGGAAGGCTTGGAGATCCTGGTGAAGAGCCTCATTGAACAGCATGGGGGAGTTTTTGAACACTTGTGGGAGCTGGGTCCAAGTTAATTGGTCACTCTCCCCTTTGTCTGAATCTGTCCATTTAAAGGCAAACATAGGCTGGCTCTGCTTGGCCAGGGGGATAGTAAAGAAGGCATCCTTAAGGTCCAGGAGAGTATATACCTGTCGTTCAGGGAGAGCCCCCCCGAGAGGGTATACGGGTTAGGGACCATGGGATGAATGTCCTCCACTCGCTTATTAACTTCCCTTAAGTCTTGCACCGGGTGGGAATCCCCTGTGCCTGCCTTCTGGACCGGGAGCAGTGGAGTATTCCAGGACAAGTGGCATGGTACTAAGACTCCAGCCTGCTGGAGGTGCTGGATGTGAACCGCAATACCCCTCCTGGCCTCCTGGGGTATAGGGTATTGTTTTACTCTGATGGGCATTGCCTGACTTTTGAGCTGCACAATGACCCGCGGCTGGTGGGATGCCAGCCCGGGGGGTTTGATTTAGCCCATACTCGGGGAAACTCAGACTGTTGAACTAGTAGGGAGGTGTTTGACGAGTCCAGGGGGAGCTTATTCTTGGTTAGCACATACTCCTCACTTAGAGGGATGGTGACAAGAACTCTTGACACCTCTGGCTGGCTTAATTTTACAGTTTCCTGGAAACCTATGCTGGCTCTAAGCTTGTGTAGGAGTTCTTGCCCTAGGAGCAGGTACGGGCAGTCTGGCATTACTAAAAATGAATGGATCACTTCCCCCTTTCCCAGGTTTACCATCCTGTCAGTGGTCCAGGGGACTAACTGGGTTCCGGTAGCTCCCTGGACCAGAGTTTATTTCTGTTGAAGGGGGCCCTTGTCCTTTTGTAGAACTGAGATTGCAGCTCCCGTGTCCACAGGAAAGTGGATAGGCTCACCCCCACTGTCAGTTTTAACTCAGGCTCGAGGGGTGGGTGTTACTAGAGCCCCAGCCCCATCAGTCTGTCTGCAGCTGGAGCACCGGAGTGGGCAGTGGTGGCAGGTACTCTTCTGACTGTGGTGGAGGGGCCTGCGGTTGGGGTGGCTTGTTCGGGCAATCTTTCACATAGTGCCCAAACTTTTTGCAGTAGGCACATTGGTCTTTCGCCAGCAGTTTTCTTTTTGCATTTCTGTTGCCCCTTTTCCGGCTGGCTGTTTTGGCCTGGCTCCCTCCAGGGCTGCCACCACTACCTTGGCCATTTTCTTTGCCTGCCTATTCTCCTGGGAGTCCCTATTGTTAAAAACTTTCTGAGCTACCTCTGTTAACTCTGACAAGCTTTTGCCTTCGAAGTCCTCAATTTTCTGCAGTTTCTTTCTTATATCCAGAGCTGACTGGGAGGCAAATGCTATGACTACTGCCCTCCAGTTTTCAGGGGCTTCAGGGTCTATTGGAGTGTATGTCCGGTAGGCCTCCATGAGCCATTCCAGAAAAGCGGTGGGAGATTCCTGTGGACCCTGAATAACCCTGCTTACCTTGGATAAATTTGTTGGGTGCCTTGCGGCAGCCCGGAGACCCTCCATGAGAATCCGGCGATAGGTGGTGAGATGCTCCCTACCACGATCAGTGTTGGGGTCCCAGTTAGGTCTCTCAATGGGGAAGACATGCTCCACATGGGACTGCTCCGCAGGCCTGCCATCTGGTCCCAGTACCAGCTTCCTCATTTCCTGGCAGATTCTCTCCCTCTCTTCCGTGGTGAAGAGAGCTTGGAAAAGCTGTTGGCAATCATCCCATGTGGGCTGGTGGGTAAAAAAGATAGTTTCTAGGAGAGATATGAGACTCTGGGGTCTTTCAGAGAATGCCGGGTTTTGGTTCTTCCAGTTATAAAGGTCACTAGTGGAAAAAGGGACACACACCATAAAAGGCGATGCTCCCATCCCACCCATATTAAACCCTGGGGCCTGTCTTAAAGGGAGAACCGCTGGCGTCTGTGCCTCCGGTTTTCCTGAGGACGAATCCAGTTTCGTTGGTTGACTGGAATCCATCAGCTCTCCTGAGGATAGATGGGGAAGCAGGGGATAGATGGGCTGATAGGGGGACCCGCTCCTAGTGTGTGATGGGCTAAGAGCCTCCTGAGCCCCTTGTTTTTGCCCAGGTGCAGGGTATGGCGGGGGAATGTCGTCATTCTCTGGAGGACTCTGGAGGACTGGGGGTTTGGCTTTAGGAGTTTCCTGTAGAGATAAAAGTATGAGAAGAGTTATCATTTCTCTGTGCCTTCCTCATCCATGGCAGTTGTTGCATTACCAGGAGGTACCAAGCTGTAATATATGGGATCTGGTCCAGATGATGGCGACAGACGAACTGGTGGACTCCCTCCACTATAGTGGGGTTAAAAGTCCTCTCTGATGGCCAGCTGCAATTAGGAAATGTAGGCCAATCGAGAGAGCAAAAGATGGTTAGTTTACCCTTGTTCACCTGGTCACCCATGTCCTGTGCCACTTTCTGGAAATCCTTGAGGTGGCACAACAACAGCTGCAGAGGGGCGTCAGGCTGAAAACATTGTTGTCCCATGATATCGACAGCAATGACAGACACAACAATGACAAACATCAAACACGATAAAACAAGGACAAGGACTGAACAGAGACTTAACTGCCCATGGGCAAAACAGGAGGTCCTGGTGACATTTCACCAGGCCCTCAGACCCTGGAATTAGCGTTACGTCCAGCTTTCCTGAGGGTCTCTACAGGAGTGCACTCAAAACACAAATCAGAAACCTGATTTACCTCTCTGAGGGCTTCCAGGAGCATTGTGAGTCTGCCAGAGATACAGGTCCAATCAAACCCAGAGAGTTTGCAGGGATGCAGCCCCACAAGACCCATAGATTAAAACAGGTGCAATTTAGGCACTCAGTTATCCCGGATGAGCCCTTAGATGAAGTAGAGTCCGAGTGATTAAATTGCAGCCCACCAATTCAAATTAGCAAGGGAGAAGTGTATTAGTCAAGGCCCTGCTGGCCAGCAGCCACTTGCAGGGAACTAGTTCCAAGCAAGCAGCAAGCTGCAACACAGGGCTGTCTTATGTAGTTTAGATTTACATCCTGGCAGGCTAAAGACAGAACTTGGGACTTCCCAGGGCTCTTATCGCAACATTCTGGAGGCGTGGGCAAGCAAGTTTACAGAAGCAGATGTAGCTGGTTATGCAGGTGTGGTGGATAAGGGTACAATCAGTTGCATAACGTCTGCAGAGAAAGTTTCCAGGAAAGGAGTAATGCCTGCCTCAAGGTTAGAGTTATTCCTGCTTTTTCCCCTTACACTTCTTTCTTTGTTCCCTTTGTTCCTTCTTACAATGTCCAGAAGTGTTCCTCAAGTTGTCTTCTGAGATTTTTATAGTTTGAGGTTTCACATTTAAGTCTTTGATCCATTTTGAATTGATGTTTGTATATGGTAATAAGGAGGGCTCCAGTTTCATTCTTCTGCATGAGGTCAACCAGTTTTCCCAACACCATTTGCTAAATATGGTTTTCTTTCCCCAATAATTTTGTTTGTTGGTTCTATTGAAGATGAAATGGCTAAAAATCTGTGGTTTTATTTCAAGATTCTCTGTCCTGTTCCATTGCTCTATGTTTTTGTTTGTTTGTTTGTTTTTGTTCCAGTACCATGCTGTCTTGGTTGCTACAGCCTTGTAGTGAAGTTTGAAGTCTAGGAATATGATGCCTCTAGCTTTCTTCTTTTTGCTGAGGATTGCTTCATTTCAAGCTCTTTTTTGCTTCTATATGAATTTCAGTATTGTCTTTTCTAGCTTCTATATGAATTTCAGTATTGTCTTTGAAAAAATTATGCTGATAGCTTAAAGGGGATTGTGTTGCATCTATAGATTGCCTTGAGTGGAATGGACATCTTGACAATATTGATTCTTCCAGTCCATGTGCATGGGCTGTTCTTGCATTTGTGTCATCTTTGATTTCTTTGAGCAGTGTTTTATAGCTCTCATTCTAGAGGTCTTTCACTTCTTTGGTTAGATGAATGCTGAGGTGATTTATTTATGTGTGTGTGTATGTGTGTGTCCATGTCTATTGTGAATGGGACTGTATTTTTGACTTGGTTCTCAGCTTGATTTTTGTTGATGTATACAAATACAACTGATTTTTGCACGTTGATTATCCTGAGACTTTACAGAAGTCATTTATAAGTGCACGTTTTTTGACAGACTCTCCAGGATGTTCTAGGTATACAATTATATAATCTCCAAGTAGGAATAATTTAAATTTGTCTTTTCCTATTTAGACATCCTAATGTACTTCTCCTGCCTGATTGCTCTACCTAGAACTTCCAGTACTCTGTTAAATAAGAAGAATGACAGTTAGCATCTTTGTCTTATTCCAGTTTTTAGGGGGAATGCTTACAGTTTTTGCCTGCTAAGTATAATGTTGCCTGCAGGTTTGTTATAGATGGCTCTTATTATATCGATGTCTGGGTATTTGAGCATTTTTATCAAGAAGAGATGTTGGATTTTATTGAATGCTTTTTTTGAATATATTAAGATAATCATGTAATTCTTGATTTTGCATCTGTTTGTGTAGTGGATTACATTTACTTATTTGTATATGTTAAACCAGCCTTGCATCCCAGGAATAAAGCTGACCTACCTGGTCATGATGACTGATCCTTGACCTGGTCATGATGGCTGATCCATCCAGTGTGCTGTTGGATGCAATTTGCTGGAATCTTGTTGAGAATTTTTGCATCTATTTTCATCAAGGAAATTGACCTGACATTTTCCTTCCTTGTTGGGATTTTTGCCATCAAGATGATTTTGGCCTCATAGAATGAGCTAGAGGAAATTATTTCTTTCTTGATTGCTTGTAATACTTTCAACAGAATTGGAATCAGCTCTTTCTTGTATGCTATATAAAATTCAATGGATAAACATTTGGTCCAGGGCTTTTCTTGGAGGGGAGGTTTCTTACTCCTGAGTCAATTTCTTGGATTGTGATTAATCTGTTTAGGGTTTCAATTTCTTCTTGTTTCAATCTTGGGAGGTTCTGTGATACCAGATATTTTTCCATTTCCTCTAGATTTTCTAGCTTACTTACATACAGATATCCATAGTAATCTCTGATAACCTTTTCTATTCCTTTAAGTTTAGTTGTAGCATCTCCTTTTTTATTCTTAAATGTGTTTACTTGAATTTTCTCTCCCCCCCACCCCACGCCCCAACTACTCCCACCCCCACCCCCACTCTCTTTCTCTCTCTCTTTTGTTAATCTGGCCAAGGGTCTCTCAATCTATTTATTCTTTCAAAGAACAAGCTTTTCATCTTTTTGATTCTTTGTATGTTATTTTTGGCCTGTATTTCATTTTGCTCTGATTTTATTTTAATAATTTCTATTGTTCTACTGATTCTGATTAGATTGCTATTGTCTTTGCAACTCCCTTAGGTGCAATGTTAGACTGTTTTCTTGAGCTCTCTCTATTTTCCTGATCTGTGCCTGGGATATGATAAACTTCCCTCTCAGCACTGTTTTTATGGTGTTTCAGATGTTTAGGTATGCTATATCTTTGTTTTCATGTGTTATGACAATATTTTTATTTGTACTGATTTCTGTGGTGTTAACCCACAAGTCATTCAGAAGCATGTTGTTTAATTTTCATATATTGGTGATTCTGGGGGGTTCCTGTTGGAGATGACATATATTTTTATTCCTCTGCAGTCTAAAAAACCTCTTGAGATTTGTTCATGCTTGATTTATGTCTGAGTACATGGTTGCTATTGAAGTACGTCCCATATGCTGATGAGAAGAATGTATATTCTGTGGTTGTTAGATGAGGTGTTCTGTAGATGTCTATTAGATCCAGTTGATCGAGTATTGAGTTAATGTTCTGAATTTCCTTGTTAGTTTTTTGCCTTGGTGATCTGTCTAAGGCTATTAGGTGAGTATTTTTTAAATCCTCGTGTATAATTGTATAACTGTATATGTTCTCTCTTAATTTACTTAGCAATTGTTTTATAAATCTGTGTCCTCCTGTGTTGGGTGTATATATATCCAAGATGAATATTTCTTGTTGATGGGTTGAAATTTGTATCATTATTTTTTCCTTTATTGTCCTTTTTAGCTTTTATTTGCTTAAGATCTGTTTTGTCTGTTATAAGAACAGTTACTACTATTCTTTTTTGTTTTCTATTTGCCTGGAAAATCTTTCTCCATCCCTTTACCTTGAGCTTATGAAATTCATTGGCAGTGAGATGGGTTTCTGGAAGGCAGTAGAAGTATGTATCATGTTTCTTTAACCAATTTGTCACTTTATAACTTTTGCGTGACATGTTCAGGCCTTTCATCTTTAAATTAAATATCGGTATGCGGGGATTGTTTCTATCATTGCTATTAAGAGGCTGCTTTGCATTTTAGATTTTGTGGTTAATTTTTTGGTCTGTAAACTTTATCATTCTCTATGCTTTTGTGATAGGTGAAACTGTACTTTTTGTGCTTAGAAATTTCTTAAGCATCTCCTGAAGGGATGATTTGAGGTGGCATATTCTTTTAGTGATTAGATGTCTGAGAAGGATTTTAATTTTCCATCACTGATGATGCTTAGCTTGGATGGGTAGGAAATTCTCAATTGGAATTGCTTTTCTTTAAGAATGTTAAAGATAAGATCCCAGTCTATTTTGGCTTATAAGGTTTCTGTTGGAATTCTGATGGGTCTTCCTCAGTAGGTGATCTGTCCCTTTTCTCTAGCTACCTTTAGGTTTTTCCTTCAGGCTCACCTCAGAGAATTGCATTATTATGTGCCTTGGGGATTATCTTCTTATATAATATCTCACAGGAGTTCTCTGAATCTCTTGCATTTGAATAGCAATTTCTCTAGTGAGGTAGGGAAAATTTTCTTGGAAGACATCTTGAAAGACTTGTTCCAGGGTGTTCTCAGTTTCCCCTTATCTCTCAGGGATGCCAATAAACTGTGGATTTGGTTTCTTTACATAATCCCAGACCTCTTGTATAGCTTTGCTCATTCTACCTGTATTTTTTCCTTGCTTTTGTCAGACTGATTTAGTTCAATACGTCCTGAACTACTGATATTCTTTCCTCTGCCTGTTGATTTTATGCCTTGTTATTGTGTTTAGAAATTCCAAGAGAGAACTTATTTCAAGAAGTTCAGTTTGTTTCTTTCTTATAATGACCAGCTCATCTTTCACTCCCTGCACTTCCTACACTGTATTCATGGTTTGGATGATTTATGTGCTTAGTGGATCTTGTTGAATGTCTTCGCTATCCATAGTCTGAATTCTATATCTGTCATCAAGCACAGGTCATTCCGGATAGGTTCCATTGCTTGAGCTATGGGAAGCCCTTTTGCAGGTTTTAACTAGTTAAGGCTTTGGGGAGTACCAGTTATTTTGTTTGTTTGTTTGTTTTTTGCTGGTTCTTTCTTACCTGTGAGAGACTTTTCTCTTTTTATCTTTTGTTTTGTTATTTTTCTGTTAGTTAAATTTGCTTCTATTGGGGTGGTAGGTTTTGTTTTGTTTTGTTTTGTTTTAGTCTGACCTCCATCCTGTGGTCCATTTGTGGGAGAAGCAGTGGCAGGAGGAATGGGGGAATACCATCCAGTACTGCTTCATCAATTCAGTTTGGTGGGGGTGGGGCAAATTTATCTAGTTCAGAGGCTTTCCACTCCTTCTAGCATAAGTGCCAGGGGCCCTAGCTGTCTGGGAGCTTCAGCAGTCCCCTCCTCAGCCCATATGATTCCTCAGTAGGATTGGCAGGAATCAAGGAGGGGTCCCACATCTCTACTCTGGCACAGGTATTCTTGGTGTGGCGTGGCCTCCTCCCATCTAGGCAAAACCTCCCAGTTCACCTAAGGGTAGAAGGGAAACAAATGTTTCATAAGTAGAGTTGATATTTCTACCTCAGTCTGCACGTGGACAGGGCCATTGCACTTTGAAGAGGTACCTCACCTCCTGGTTCCTGCTTTTCTCTGTTGGAGAGGCTATCACTGTGGCGGCAATACTCTGAGGGCAAGTCACATCTGCAGTTCTGATCTGGAGCTGCAAAGGACGACTCCAGTTCTGGGGAAATGTTCCTGAAGTGGAAGTGTCGCCCCTGCTGGGTGCTAGAAAGGAAGATAGGGGAAGCACCCACATGACGCAGATCACCCCTCAGGGTATTTCCACAGTGCTTCTCCATGGGTGGTTGGCCACCACTGATGCTCGGGCTCCCTGGGAACTAAGATTCCCTGGACTCCACGTGGATCCTGCTAGAGTTTCTTTCCTGATTCAGAGCAGCTCTCTACTCCTGCCTGGTACAGGAGGGGTGCAGATGGAAGGCCTGGGCTATCACTGGTTGGGGCTTCAGAGGCTCGCATGAGTTTTCTAGAGAGAAAAAGCTGTGACTTTCACTCACCCCTTCCTTCTCCAAGAGCACTCTCCCAATCTCATGACAGGGTTGTTTTTAGAAGAGTCTGGGGCTTGGAACTGTTTGTCCCCGTGTCCCCAAGTGACCATCCAGTAAACCTCAGCTTGGGTTTTCATTCCAACTCCTAAAGTTCTAGGTCCATCCCTCCAAATAGGATTTTTTGCTGAGAGCAGCCATTGTGGTATGTCTTCATTTAGCCATCTTGGCTCTCCCTGAGAAATGACATTTCTTAATTGTAGTCCCTAATACATTACTTTGACAAATATTTCCATCTTATCCAGTGCCCATTAAGCAGATGTGGTTTTCTAAACACACTTCTATGCGCCCACTTAAGGGTAACTACATGTGGTATGCCAGGGAAAAGCTGTAAAAAGCCAAGACCTTCTCCATCATGACGTGTTCTCTATTCTCATATGCTTATCAGTAACTAATCCAAAATTCCAGTACTCCTTAGAATACACAGCGACAAAAACAACAGGGAATATTCCCCAGTTTCTAACAATATCACCCATGTCTTGTTACTTTGAATAAATCATGGGCCTTTTCTCCTAAAGCAAAATATATATTCTTCAGAGAAAATAAAGGCAAGCTGAGTGAAGTTTCTAATAGAGAAAATTGTTTGATAAAGACTAAGAAAAATTATTCACATAGACATAGATGTGTCAATGAAAGCAAGGGGAAGAGTTAGATTACATTCATCTTTAAATGTGTTACTGTGTGTTATGAATTCTTCAATAGAGACACAGTTCTATTTTCACTGGTTCCAAAATAAAATATCAAATTCATATTGCCATCATCAGTGTGGAGATAAATGTTAAGTGTCCTAAACATTCTTAGAAGAGACTTAGAACCATCTCAGAAACGTTTAGAAGGTTTTTGGTATCCTTGATAAAAGCACATTTCACAAAATTTAGGAGGAAATGGCAGCAGGACTATGATATGAGCAGCAGAAAAGAGGAGCTGTAGTTCCAGGGACAAAGGTTCTGGGAGATTGGGTTTTAAAATGGAAAATAATCTGTAGGAGAAAGGAAGGAGATGTGAACAAGCAATGCCTTTGTCATTTTTTTACCACCAACCAAACACTGTGGTTCTCTCCATAATCTTTATTGAACCATTCTCCCTGTTGCTTTGTCTTTACGTTTTTAAGCCCTCCCTTTCCCTTGCTCCATTATTCTCAGACGATTTTATGAATGTTTTGATGTCATCAGGTATATGGACCAAATTTGTTCCCTCAAAAATTCATATGTTGAAGTCCCAATGCTCAGTATCTCAGAAAATGACCAGATTGGGAGACAGGGTGTCTAAAGAGGTGATTAAAATCAAATAAGGTCTTTAGGGTAGGCATTAATCCAATAAGATTGGTGTCCTCTTAAGAAAGTTTAAACATAGTCACGTACAGAAAGATTTGTGAAGACACAGGGAAGATGACTATTTACAAGTCCAAAAGTCAAGGAGAGAGGCCTTTCCTCATGGTCCTCAAAATAACTTGCAAACTAACCTGCCAACACTTTGATCTCCAGAACTGTAAGAAATTTTTTTTTTTAATTTAAGCTACCCAATCTGTGATACTTTGTTACAGTAGCCCTAGCAAACTAATATATCAGATTTTCTGAAATAATTAAAATTTTTATTCTACAAGTTGCTTGCTTATGAGAATTCTGTTTTCAGAATTGGCCTTGATTTCTGGAAGCGTTGGGGTTAAGTTGGAAGTCTGGATGCAATGAGTGGTTTGGGGCAGAAGGCAGGATTCCGCCCCCAGATGGACAAATTCTTTATGTCATCTGCTATGTGAACATGAGAGTGAAAAGCTGTCCAGGGGATAACAAAAATAAACCAGAAGGTTCACCATATGTTCCCATCACAGATGAAGGAAAAGTGTCTTCTGTGAGACCCAAAAGGAGCAAATCTTAGTGAGAGAGGTTCCATTTGTTTCAGTTATTGGGTACTATTGAAATTTACTGGTTCTCAATTTAAATGAAGGTTAGGTTTTGGAAAATGGTTAGTAATCCCAAATAAATTTATACTTAATGCACTTTCTTTTAAAAATTAGGAAAAAACAGTCTATGCTGCATTCTAGAAAGAAGAGGAAAATAGTTGTTTCATGTCTTTTTTTGTTGTATTACATTCAAAATGAATATGAAATTTATAGAAAAGGAAATAAAATATGTATATACTAAAGGAAATAAAATATGTAAATCAAAAAAGATCATTGACAGTATTCAATGGAGCCAAACATTAGATTATAACCATTAATTACTTCTTTCTTGATCATTAGTCTTTTAGGAACACGTACCTAAGTCTTCTAAAACTCTTACTGGCATTGTTACTTACTGTTGTAACTATAATTTATAGGAGATGAAGCATGGAGCAAGGTTGGTATTTATTTTGTCACTTTCAAAGTTAACTGGAATTACTAGATTTAGCACAATAAAAACACTGGATACCCAATTAATTTGCATTTTATGTAAACTATCTTCAGCAAAAGTATGTCTTGGGTCCTATTTGGGGCATACTTACAAACATTATTCCATGATTCTTTGTTACAAATATATCTAAGCACTCTCTATTTTATCTGGAAACCCTATGTATAACCTCTACCATGACAAGAAAGGCAATACTCTTGAGACTTTTCTCATCAGGCTGCCATCTTTCACGTTAGCTCAAGTTTTTTTTAGCTTTACATCAAAAATCTTTTAAAAACACTCAGAAAAGATTTGAATTTACAAAACTTTATCTCACACCACCAGAATATCAAGTAGTATGTCACATGGAAACCAGTGAGGTTTTTGTTATCAACTTATAAGGTGGTTCAGGGTAGGAGACGCCAGACATTTTGATGGGCAGTAATTCTATAATCCCCTTCTTTTTTTAACTGAGCAAGCATGGCGTAAACTCTAAGCTACCCTCCTGCCTCTTAGTGGGACTTGACTTACCCAGTTTGTTTACGACTCACTGATGGAAACTTTGGTGATTCATCTCTTTAACTTTGCACCTACCCATGATTCTATGAGAAGGGAAAAATCTTCTCAACACTCCATTATGTAATTCAGGCACTACTTTAAATACTTCAGAATTGGTTCTTGAGTGTTTTTATTAATAACCCATAAATATGTGTGTCTGAAACAATTTTCCCATAAGATACAATGGTAAAAGAGCTCGATGTATCATTTTCAGAGCACACTTCCCACTACTTAGTTATTTGCCTCTTCATAGATTAATTTATGGATTTCCCAAGGTGCATTCATTCTACACTTCTCCTCCTCCCAAACAAGAGGTAAGTTACCATCCTATGTTAAATTTCAGATTTTAAAGTTAAACTTTCAGATTTGTATAATTCATTTTTTTATTTATGTTTTTTAACTAGTCCTGTTGCTTTAAAAAATAAAAAAGGGTTGAAAGGTTGCAGGCAATTCTAAAATGTCAAGAATTCCCAGAAATGTATCCTATAAAGGAACTCTGTCTGTCTTCCAACTCTATTCCATGGCAAAAGTAACTGCTAAATGTTTTATCAAACACTACATAAGACTCTTTATATATACAATTCTAGCTTAATCTTTACAACAGATCTATGAAGTAAATAAAATTATTGAAACCTTACATAAAAGGAAATGAGAATAGGAGAGGTTAAAGTGGTTGCAAAGTAAGGAAACCAATATTTCAAAACATTTGTCAGAAAGACCACAGTTGTGTTTAGTTCAAAAACTTGGACTTTTGAGTTCCTTGGACTTGAACTTTTAAGTTTTTTGAGTTTTTGAGTTAGGAAAGACTGAACGTCCTAACCCTTTCTTTTGTCCTGTGGTGGAACCCAGACCTTGCTAAAGCCCCTGCCTCAAACCATCACCAATGAGCGATAATTAAGACAGTCTCCACTCCTATTTCCATCAGGTAGAGGGAAGAAAATGGTGGTTAAATAGGAAAGAAAACCTCAATCATGTCAAAATTGATGGAGGACATTTAAATTTCTTAAACCCTTATTCAAAATAATATGAGGATGCATGGTGGATAACATCTACACCATTGGTACATTATGAAGCGTTTTTTTTTTTTTTGGTATAACACAAATTAAATAAGCTTTTGTTATCTAGCTGAGAATCCAACTCAATTGCTAACATGTAAAGATGAAAGCCAAATTATTGGATCAATTTTTTTTTTGGACAATACTTTGACTTATACAGGAACTATTCTTTCTTAAAAACTATTACTACTATTACTACTACTATTATTATTATTATTATTATTATTATTAGTTCTCACTATGCTACCCAGGCTGGCACTGGTCTCCAACTCCTAGGCTCAAAGAATCCTCCCAATTCCCTCCCAAGTAGCTGAGCGTACATCCATGCATAGCACCTAGCCACAAACTCTTAAAATACAATCCACATATAAATTGTAGTCTATCTTTCATTTGCTCTAATTTATTTATGCAAACTATACAAGATTTGTATGTATGTGCATACATGTTCCTATAAATAGAGGGAAAAAATAGATTATAAATAATTTGAGTTAAAAGTTTGTTTGTAGGTATGATTAAAAGCACAAGATTTGCCGCCAAACTGAAATCAAATGGTGGCTCACCCATTTATTTGCTCTGTGACTTTGGACAAGTTCCTGAGAGATTCTTTCTGCCTTAGCCAATAGTTCCTTTTTATAATATTGTTGTGAAGAATAAGTATGATGGGACATAAAGAATAAGTGTAATGGTGCCTGATCCAAAATAAATGCTCAGTAAATGTTAGTGAGCATTATTGTTGTAGCTGTTATTGTTATTGTTGTGTGACCTTACTTTCTGAGAAACCTAATCAACCAAGGAGAGAGAACCCAGGTGTTTGTACCTATGCCTTGTAATACTGCCTGGTTTTTGAAAAGTGTCAATTGTGTTGTAAAACCAGGAAAATTCATGTTTCTTATTTGTATATGCAGAGCATTTGAGAGACAAGCAAACCAATAGACTGACATTAAAATGTTTTAAAATATATGTATGTCCTCAAAATTAACTCAAAAATAAACCTAGAAAATGCAGATCACTGCTTTCAATATTTTTTCATTTTTGTCTCTATATATATTATTTTAAAGATGTGGGGTACAATTTAGGATTGGTATACAATTGGACATCATACAGGCAAAGTTTGGGTCTCCCTTTGGTCTCCACTTTGCCTGGTTTGAGATCAGGTGCCCTTATGTTGTGTTCCTGGCCCCTCCCTGTCAGTGTCCCGCTACTGCCAATCCCTTTCTTGCAGTATATTAAATGTTCAGTGTTCACTTATGAGTGAGAACATGTACTCAGCTCTTTGTTTCTGTGATAGATCACTCAGTTTTATAGACTCTAAACCCATCCAAGTTGCCGCCAAGTCCATATATCTGTCTTTCTTTATGACTGCATAATATTTCATTGTGTATATGTACCACATTTTTTTAATCCAGTCCAGTTTTGATGGCAGCACAGTTGGTTCTATGTGCTGCAGTAAACAAGCACATGCAGGCATCTTTTTGGTAGAATGATTTGCATTCCTCCTGGTATATTCCCAGTAGGGGAATTGCTGGGTCACATGGAAGGTCAGTTTATAATTCTTTTAGAAATCACCACACTATTTTCCATAGTGGTTGAACTATTTTGCATTCCCATCAGCAGTGCAGAAGTGTTCACTTTTGTCTGCATCCTCACCAGCATCTGTTGTTGTTTGTTTTATAAATTAAGGCCATTTTTTGGTTGTTGTTGTTGAGTGGTTTTTTTGTTTTTGTTTTTGTTTTTTAAAGATGTGGGGTACAATTCAGGGTTAGGTATACAAATGTTCATTAGACAGGTACCCTTGCTAATGAGGTGTGCCTTCCCAACAGTTTCCCTCTACTGCCAATCCTGTCTCCCCCTTCCCTGGCAGTTTCCCACTACTGTCAATCCCTTTCTTATAGTATTACAATAATTGTTCAAGTTCCGCTTATGAGTGAAAACATGTGATACTCACTTCTTTGTTTCTGTGTTAAATCACTCAGTATTATAGACTCTAAATCCATCCAAGTTGCTGCAAGGTTCATAATTTTGTTCTTCTTTATGGCTGCATAATAGTCCATTGTACCACATTTTTTTCTCCAGTCCTCTTTCGATGGACAGCACAGTTGGTTCCCTATTTTTGCTATTGTGAATAATGCTGCAATAAATATTTATGTGCAGGTAGCTTTTTCATAGAATGATTTAAGTTCCTCCTAGTATATTCCCAATAGGGTGATTGCAGGGTTGTAGGGAAGTTATGGCCATTCTTACTGGGGTTAGGTGATATCTCAATGTGGTTTTGATTAGCATTTCTCTGATAATTAGGGAGGCTGAGCACTTTTTCATGTGTCTTTTGGCTGCCTATATATCTTCTTTTGAGAGTATCTATTCACGTCTTTTGCCCACTTTTTAATGAGGCTGTTTGTTTTTTTCTCTTTCAGCATGTTTGAATTCCTTGTAGACTCTGGATGTTAGGTCTTTGTCAGATATACAGTTGGCAAATATTTTTTCCCATTCTGTGGGCTGTCTTCCTGCTCTCTTGATGGTTTCTTTTACTTTGCCAAAGCTTTTCAGCTTAATGAGGTTCCACTTGTCTATCTTATCTCTATGGCCTAAACATCTAGGGTTTTGATCAGGAATTGGTTACCTACTCCAATTTCTGTGAGGGTGTCTCCTGCATTTTCTAAGATTCTTATAGTTTGAGGTTTTACATTTAGGTCGTTGATCCATTTAAAATTGATTTTTGTGTATGGTGATAGGTAGGGGTCCTGTTTCAATCTTCAGCATGTGGTCAATGCCCATTAAATTACCAACATCATTCTTCAAAGGCCTGAAAATGACAATACAGAAATTCATATGGAAACATTAATGACCAAGACTAGCCAAAACAGTCCTTAGCAAAAGAAACGGAGCAGGAGGTATCACACGTCCAGACTTTAAACTTTACCATAAGGCTACAATAATCAAAACAGCCTGGTTTTGGTATAAGAACAATGACAGGCATATGGAACAATGACAGGCATATAGAACAATGGAACAAGATAGAGATTCTGGAAGCAAAATATCAATTTCTCGACCAACTCATCTTTGACAAAGCCTCCACCAACAATCACTGGGGAGAGGAGAACCTTTTCAGTAAATGATGCTGGAAAAACTGGCACCTGATATTTTGAAGACACAACTAATTTTAGCTTTACTCCGTTGTGTTCACATCCTCTGAGAAATTGGAGAACATTCTCCTTGCATGTCACATTCTCCTTGCATGTCCTTGTTCATTTTCTAACTACCTAAGGTTATATCTATATAACTACCTAAGGTTAAATAAACTACCTAAGGTTATATCATAATCTGCTGAAACATATTATCATTTTAGTATGAATATTAGGAACCTTGTAACAAAGTGAGAAGTCAACGTTGTACTTGGAGCACCTCTAAATTCTTGAATTTGGTGACTGATGAAATGCGGGCTTCCATCATTATTTCTTTAAAGAAACATCAAAGAATATTACAAAAAAGTTGTGATGCAGACACTGATTATTTTTTCACGTTAATGAAAAACCAAATTGTGTTGAAATCCTGCATTAGATCTCAACAGGAATGCATTTTTTTTCTGCTTCCTTGTAAAGAGATTATTTTCTAGTGATGTGGTATTATAACTAGGAAAACAACAGTATTTAGTCATATATAGACACGTTTATTTTTCTAGAGTGGTATGCTTTTATTTTATTTTTTTTACTTCAATGTTGCACTCCACACCTTGCACTTTTCTTTCTGACCCACCAATTCCTCACAGTGATTTAATTGAATACTGATGGTGCCTGCTAGTAGCTTACCAGAATGGTTTGTTTTTATATTTTATAAATAAATACTAGGCACTGTCATATGAAAACAGAATGCCCAAGTCTGGTTTCAATCCCAACATTCCATCTGTTGTTTAAATAGAAAGAAGTGGTCATTGGTACATCAATCTGTGACATATTTCAATAAATGTGAAGGCCACATCTTCAGATGGTTAGTTGGATTAGAAATAAAGAGCCTTATTAAAAAGTGATGTTCTTATCCATTCCATCTCTAAAAATAGCATAATCCAGTTGATTGCATATACCAATCAGGCTCTCTAAATTGCCTTTTTAAAAAAGCTTGTATTTATATGCAGTCTTATTTATAGTGTATTTTAAAAGATTCCAAATTTCTTTTGTTTTTTATATGAGAGTTTCTACTATATATATGCTTTTTATGCTTTAAGAAATTTAAAGCACCAACCCTAGTGTTTACTATTCTACATAGTACTCAAATCTACAGTCTCGTTTGAGTTAAAGTACAAATAACAATTATTAAAGCAATAAACTACCTTTCTTGTTATCTTGCTTTCAATTAATAAATAAAAAACTGTATTATTTTCTAGAACATTCTATCTTGGTCTTATATCCAATTTATTTAACACAATATTCTGACTTATTTACCTGTATATAATAAGTGATAGACCAAAGCTTCATAAAGTTTTTGTGTGTTTTATTTTAGAAAACAATATTAATTGAATTATTTCCAAAAATGAACATATGAAACACCTATACAAGTGCATAAAAGACGGTTTATAGAGAAGTTAAAAAAAATTTTTTTGAAACTTAACAACAAGAATAAGGGGTTACTATAAGCTAGATGTAGTACTAAGAATATTGTAATCATTCAATAAATGAATGCTATTTTATCTTCATCACTATGGTTTCTGTAAACATTTCGAGTCGAAAGTGAGAATATCAAGAGAATATTGATAATTGGAAGTACAACTTTCCTGTTGAAAATAATTGTAATAACTGAGCTCTATTCTTACATTAAAAGTGGCAAGTTAGAGTTTTTAAATGTTCCTTGAAATTTTTAAATTAATTTTAAGATCAATTCTTATATTCTGATATAGAAGGTCACTTCTGGGGAAATGGATACATTAAATATCAAATACTGTCAACAGTTTGTACTGTTCTTTCAATGTTCAAGTGCATAGAGTTGAAAGGCCTCAAGGGTAGTTCTTCAATAATGTAACTCTCGACCAATAGTCCCTGCCTTGTCCTCAAATGTACTGCCATATAGAATATTTGTTTTTGTTTTTTTTAATTTAACTGTCACAATTCTTGGTGACCATCTATTTTGATTCATTCGTTTCATAACATAAATGAAATTTGATAAATAATATTGGAATCATAGTATTACTGTAACACAAAATGATTAATGTGTTTTGTCTTTAAAATATAATAATAAGTAAATATTTGAACTCCAAAAAACTTTTTTTCCATTTCCAATTTCAAAACAAAATTTAGAATGTTTAGAATAAAGTTAAAATTTTATGTATTCATTTTATTATTCACATACCTGTCTTAGTTAAATGATCCTATTCTGAGGATAGAGCCACGAGTAACTGAAAGCCTGAAATGACAGAGTTTCACATGGATTTAAAAAGTTAAAAAAATCTAAATTTCATTTCTTTTTCCTTCCAGGAGTTGGGTTTTTTGCTGTCGCTAAGCAGATGAACAAAACAGGCTAACAGTATGAGGTGCATTCTCACTTTATAAAAACAAGTTTCCTTCATTTCACCTACAAATCAACCTCTTGGCCATTTTCATATACTACCTCTTCATATTCTTCTGCCTGAAATACTATTGAGAAATGTCTTTGCCTCTGAGGAGACTTGGAAGAAATGCATAGAGATAATGGGAGATAATCAGCTTCTGTATATCACCACTTATTGTGCTTCTCCAGAAACAAATATTGAATTTGATAGACTATCTGTTGAATTTGAAAACAATTTGTATTGAATAAGGCACTTAGAAAGTAGAAAAGCATAATAAAATGTGGGAAGTACATTTAGTTTAATAAAAATTCAGCAACAGTGAAGTTTCTGTTGCATTAAAAAATAAATCACAGGAATGTAGAAATTCTACCCATTGGTGTGAGTTTAAGCCAGACAGAGGAGTAGGTGGGTCATTTTTCTTGTCTGTATCAAAATGGGCAAATGCCCTTCCACGGATGTGATAGAACTGGCTTCAACAAGCAAATAGAAGTTGTCACTTCCTACCTTAGATTCCAGACAAAGGTGTGACTTTGGGGACTCATCATCGGAGCTCAAATATGGCACTTTTGCAAGACACTCAAATAAAAAGAATGGATGGTAGGAAAAGCTCTTCTCTCATGATAAACCATTAACACTTTCTCATTTGCGTAGAGATAATTTCCAAAGCAGGAAGGAAGTTTCCATTAAACCTGACTTCAATTCTTTTTCTATGGCTACCGCCAGATTGTTTAGGAAAGGAGAGGGTAATTGGTGCCTGCAGAAGACAACACAAGAGTGCTTTCCTAAAGATGTCTTTAGTGGTGGGATCTGACTTTTGATGGTCAGATCGAAGAAACTTTTCTACCTAAGAAAAGCTATCTACAATGTAATATAATTAAATAATAATGAGGATGCTATGAACAATGATCAGCATTTTATTAACCCTGTCAATGTACTGGCCACTGAGTTAAAGGCACTGTATATATTATTTTATTTTTTATTCTTAAATTACCTCTATGAGCCGGGCTTGGTGGCTCAGCCTGTAATCCCACGCCTTGGGAGGCTGAGGTGAGTGGATTGCCTGAGCCTGCGGGTTCGAGACCTGCCTGGGCAGGCGAGACCTCATCTCTACAATAAATCAAAAATCAGCCGGGTGTGGTAGCGCGCGCCTGTAGTTCCAGCTACTTGGAAGGCTGAGGCGGAAGGATCGCTGGAGCCCAGCAGGTCGAGGCTGCGGTGGCCAGGAGCACCCACTGCACTCCAGTCTGGGCGACAAAGTGAGACTCCAAC
>CAUYQG010005604.1:0-21064 GCA_963574415.1 Tarsius wallacei
GTGTATTCATACAATGGAATACTATTCAACAATAAAAAGAACTACTGATACATACAACATCAGAGAATCCCAAAAGTACTATGCTGGGTGAAAGAAGCCAGAAACAAAGGAATACCTACCGTATGAGGTCTCGCTTGCCCAGGCGGGTCTCGAACCCGCGGGCTCAGGCAATCCACTCACCTCAGCCTCCCAAGGCGCGGGATTACAGGCTGAGCCACCGAGCCCGGCTCGAGATGCTTTTTTCACTGCTCAAAACAGTTTCTGAACTCAACAATTTTGATACTTTTTAGTGCTTCTGCCATTTTTTGTTTCACCTCTTCCACATTGGCAAAATGTTTCCTTTTGGGGACTTTTTCATTGGGGGAAGCAAACAAAAGTTGCTCTGCATGAAATTGGTGAATAGAGAGGGTGGGGCATGGGGATCATGCTGTTTTTAGTCAGAAACTGCTGAACATTCAGGGCGGTGTGGGCAAGTGCACTTGTAAATCACCCATCATGAAATGGGCAAACGCACTGAAAAAATCTCTAAAAAATAAATTCATTGAAGCTGAATGCAATCTCTCACAACAACACTAACTGTTACACTAATGCAAATGGGTTCTTAGAATACTTACCTAGCAGGGAAAGCCTGCACCACAAGGGCTCACCCTCCAACAAATAATTCAGGTTTTTTTGGGGTTCCCCTTCCTATGTTTAATTTTATAAGAAATTGCCAGTTTTCCAGTGTGGTTCCACAATTGCAGACTCTTTCTATCTTGCTCTTCTATCACCATCCATACATGACTTATACCTCGTGGTATCATATGGCTGCTTGAGTTCCAGCCGTCATATCCACATCCCAACCCGCAAGAAGAACGATGAGGAAATGGTGTGCTTTCCTCTCTTTAATAACACTGGAAGCTTCACACACTACTTCTGCTTACATCCCATTAGCTAGAACTTAGTCACATGGTCATGTATACCTGCAAAGGAGGCTGGACTGTGTGATTTTTATTCTGGAGACCCACAAGCCCAGCTAAAAACTGAGGGTTTTGTTATTGGGAAAAAGGGGATGGTCGATGTTGGGAGTCAAGAAGCAGCTTCCACCACAGGCAGGTGACCAGAGATTGGGCAGTGACCATTTCTGTCTTGCTCAAGGAGGTTGGTTTCTCCAGAACTTACCTTGGACCCTGACTCATGGTGTGTATTCACTAAAATGTTCGTGAAAGGTGGGAGGAGAGAGAGAAGAAGAAAGAGAAAAGCAGCCGTGGCAGTCAGCCCCACGACTCAGGAATGTCTTCTCGAAGCCATTAAGCTCATCTGACAAGAAGGTTGTTCTTAAAGGACTTTCTCCATTCTTTAATTTCTGACGTTGTTTCAAAACATCTCTTGGATGCAATTAAATGTCATTGTGTGAATTGTCAAGAAAGTCCTTCAATGGCCTGATGGGTAAGGAACTTTTTGACTTTGTTATCTGATAGAGATCATTTGGGAGTTTTGTTTTTCAGTGTAGAGTAGGGTGTGTGTGTGTGTGTGTGTGTGTGTGTCTGTGTGTGTGTCTCTGTGTGTGCGTGTGTCTGTGTGTGTATGTGTCTGCACAGCAAACCTCTTGAGGACCTTTTTCTGTCAAGAAGCTCACAACTTGTGTGGTGATAAACGTGTTGTCATCAAGGGCTTGTGCCTTGAAATATCGAAATGGGGACCGAGCTGCCTAAGGGGCGGAGAAGAACGGAGTAGCTGGGAGCAGGGCATTTGGAGCAGAGTTGTGGCCGTGCAGGCAGCGGGAACTTTTGTGAGAGGCCTCCCCTGTGTTTCCAGCCGGGTGCCCCTTCAGTAAATGAGGGGGTCATCGGGTTATGTTATTTTATGGTACAAAAGCAGATACGGTCCGCTGCCTCCGCTCTACCCTGATAATTTTGTTTTCCTGGCAAGTTTGCCATCAAGGATCTGACATGCCATTAGGTTTTTATCTCTGTTGCCCAAGGAGGGGCAACGGTGAGCCAGGGTCTGCTTTTCATTAAAGCGAGCCTGGTTGCACGAGCACTTCTTTGAACAAAACAACCACGGTTCACGACAAGGTTAGGGGAAGGCGGGGCGGAGGGGAGGTTATTAGTTATTACCTCTGCTTCCTTAGCAGGAGTGGGGGCGTCTCTCCAGCAGGGTTTGGCCCCCTCCCTGGGGGGCTGAGAGCTAATTCCGTGCTCAGGCCATGATCCCCAGCCCGCCTGAGAAGCGGCGCCTTCTAATCATGCCGCACCGTCGGGCTGACTCGGCGACATCAACTGTTACCCATTAGGGAACGGGCTGACACCAAGAAATGCATCTCGCTTCCAATCTCGGCCGTACTGGACTTGGAGTCCGGGGAGGCTGCAGCGATCCTGCCAGGACTTGGGCCTCCTGCCAGCTCTTAAGGACTTCTGCCAGGGTTCTCTCCCTGAGGGGGAAAGGTGTCTGGGAGGGCCGTGGGGAAAGGGGGAAGGGTGGGGGAACCGGGCTGGGAGTCAACCCAAAGTGGCTGTGCCCCTCGAGAAAGGGTTTGCTACATTCTAGATCACTGATCCAAATGTGTGTCCTCGAAACAGAACAAAATGAGCAGAGACGCACGCTCAGTAGCAAGTCTGAGGGGAAAAATATTCTGCGAATCTGTCCGTCTTTTTTCTTTGAAGCTGCAGTAGCTAATGTTGGTGTCAGGAAGGGGCCCAGCTGTTTCAGTGCTTACCTAAACAGCCTGCCTGACTTGAGTCATTTCTGGCTGCCCTCGCAAACCCAAGTACGCCAGGCCACCTTTTTGTGTAGTTCCCATCAGAACAATCACACTGGGCTGATGCTCAGTGCGGCATGCTGGCCTCCCCCGAAACGTAACCGAGGGCCTCAAGGGTCTCCCGTGGGACCCGGAGCCTCTGCTCCTCTCGACCCTCCTGATCCCCTCCCCCACCATCCTCCTTCAGCCTCCTCCACACCCTCGTCCGCCCATCGCTGGGTGTGATTCCTAAGCACGGAAATCTACTTAATCCCATGGATATGGGGTTTACCTCGCCCCAGAATCCAGAGCTACATTCTCTGCCTCGCAAAGTGAGTTATAACAAGCTAGGACAGACAGCCCCCTCCGACCACCGCCCTCCCAGTGCGTCTGAGCGCCCGCCTCGCTCTCGTGACATTGTGTCTGCTCTCAGGTGCTGCATGCAATTCTGTTTTGTATTTTTTTGGAGTCTGACATCAACCGGGTGTTTTAAAATCCCCCTGCTGCCGGCCAAGCCAAAGTCAGGCAGCCGCCTTCAAAATGTCACCAGCCATTCCCCGTGGGTAAGGATGGATTCTGCTCACCACCATCACCAGGTGCTGTGGGAGTTTCGGCTCCAAGCCCTGCCCTGGGCTGTCCCAGGAACGCCAGCCTAGGTTTCCAGTGACCAGCTGACTCTATCTGCAAACAGGTTGGGTTTGTAATGGGTATTAAGCCTCTGTGATATGCCAAGCCCTGTCCCCGGTGCCATGTTCACAGTAACTCCCTTCATTTCCTAGTTACAAGTGACAATGGAGAGGCTCAGAGCCGTTGGGCACACGGCTCAAGGTCAGACAGCTTGTGAGTGGCAGAAACATGTCTGCTACCAGGATCCATCTATCTTTTATTACAGCATTACACCCAAAGAAGCTTCTGTCAATCTTATGCATGGTTTTTAACTGCATGCCCCAACAATATCACCAGGTCCAGGCACCCACATTTTAACCATGATACAGCTCAGAGAGGTTAAGCGACCTGTGCAGAGACACACAACCACATAGCTGGAGAGAGAGTGGACCCTGTAACCTGGAACGCCACAAACATTCTCCAGGTTTGTGCTAAGCTTTGAGGATACCCTGCTGAATATCAAAAGACTCGACAGTCACACGGGGCAGACTGCAACATATGATTATATGTCATTCCAAGTGGAGAATAGTGTCTTGTATTTGCGAGTGTCGTGGGAGCCCAGGAATGTAGTGAGTCATTCACAGGGGAGGTAACATTTGAGCCCGTCCATGAAGGATGGAAGAGGAATGAGGAAGAAGGCATGGAGCAGAACTCCACGTGGGCACACTACCCCACCCCACCAGCCTAGCCCATCCTCTAACTCAGCACTGTCAACAGAACTTGAACACTTGAAACTTGGCCAGTGGACTAAGGAGCTGGATTTCTCATTCTGTGAACACTTAATTTCCATTTAAAAAGCCACATGTGGCTAGTAACTCCCAAGGAGGACGGCCTCTTCAGCAGTGAGGTGGGAATACAGCTGAACCTTACAAGGGGGAGGCTGGTCAACCTTTGTGGGGTTGGTCGCTGGACGGCTCTCCAACACCCACAGGTGAAGGGGTAGAAGCAAGGGCCCAGCCCTCACAAGTCTCCGTCAGAAGCCCAGCAGCTCCAACAGCCGTTCAGTGCTCCCCAACCTCATGTGACCCACAGGTCCAGGCCCCAGTTGCCACCATATCCCCTCCTCCTGGCCCCATTGTCTTCTCTGAGGAGGCTGAGAGAGGAGGCACTGTGAGACCCATTCCCACCGCACCCTCCACTCAAAGGTGACATTTCCCTCATTGGGTGAATGAGTCACCCCGAAGTGAGCAAGAGGGCAAGATGTGATGCCTAGAGGTCTGCCCTCGTATGAAGCCCCCTACCCCCCACTCTGCATGTCCTGGGCCCAGGCCTCCAGGTAGTGCTTTCTCTGTGCACACCCCAACTAATTTATGCACGTTGCTTTGATTCATCTCCTTCCCTCCATTTCCACTGGAGGAACTGTGGCAATAGAGAAACACAAATACAGAAGTAAACATCCAGAACCTGACCCCTTCTAGCCACCCGCCCTCCACCCCCCAATCCCCACCCCCACTGCCCTAGTCAAACAGTCCTTGTATTTGTTTTGACAACGACATTATCGGTCTCCTTACTCCTCCCTTGTTCATCTGTAGTCCATTCGAGCAGCCAGAAGTGTTTTCTAAACCTCAAAGCCGATCAAGACATTCCTTGCCCATGATTCTCCAATACTCCCAACCTCGGTGCAAAAGCACAAGTCCTTACAAGTTCCTGGGCAGCCCACACAGTTGCCCGCCACTACAACTGTTACTCTCCCTCCCCTGCCGGAGATCTGTCCCAGCCATAACTGCCCCTGTGCTGCTTCTGGAACAAGCCTGGCACAGCCTGCCTCAGGGCCTTTGCACTGGGCATTTCTGCCAGGAGCACTCTTCCCCTAGACAGCCATATGGCCCACTCCTGAGTTTTTTCCACGCCTTTATTCAAATACCACCTTCCTGGTGAGGTCTTCCCGGGACACGTGAACATTTATGATCTCACCCTTCCTCCAATTCTGCATTGACTTCCTTGGCTCTCTTTTTCTTCTTGGCCTTATCACTGTCTGCCATACCATAGATTTTACTTACATATTTGGTTTCTTATCTATCTTCCTCCACTTGAATGTAAGTTCTATGGAGGCAGTGGGGTTTTTTCTGCTGTGTACTCTACTGTACTCACAGTGTCTAGAAAAGTGCCTGGTATAAAAGAATGAGGGAAGAAATGAATAAAGTCACCATATCTCACCACCCAAAGATATCCACTACTATATTTCCTTCTAGACTTTCTTTTATGGAGTCTCATTTTGACTGAGTTAAGTAGGAGTCCTGTGGTCAGCAAGAGGGAGCTGAGGAGAGAGAAGGGCAGCTTTCTTAGGGTGTCTCTCTGCCTTGTAATCACCTGGGCCTCATCGTGGCTGGCCCAGAAAATCAACGCTGTTAGCTCTCTCATCAGCCTCCACAAGACTGACCCACATTAACCAAACTCATAGGAACATGCAGGTAGATAAAACTAAAGACCACTCTTCTAAGCCCCACCCCTTTCCAGGGATCTTGCCCTCAAGAACACTACAATGGAAATCAGGGCTTCAGTTGGAGGAGCAGGCTTTGCTGATTGCCCACAGGGTTGGATTAAAATTTGGGGGACCTCCATGCACTGAAAAGATTATAGCACTCTGTACCATCCTATGTGTTACTCAAAATAAAACTAAAATAATTACAGTGAAAACAATTCTCCAATTTTTCCCACTAGGATGACTTTAATGCTTTAAAATATATATATAAAAAATCAAATTGCTTCCTTGAAAAGTCGCCTTTGTTCTTCCTGCTGTGTGGGTGGCCTGGACATGTCCTTATGCTTCTCATGGAACAATCCAGCTCTGGTTGACTCTCTAGCTTTTTTCAACCCTTGCAGCAAAAGGACACTGATTTGTCCCTTGGGGGACCTCTTTCTCATTTTAAGCCGGTATGATTTATAAAGGTAGACCTCCCGTCAATGTTCAGGGCCCGAGTCAATGAGATGTGAGGAGCAACTTGGTGGGACTTCTGAGAAAGCCCCTGGGCCGTATGATGTGATGATGCTTAAGATCTGGTGCTGGATAGCATGGGGGATCTGGAGCAAAGGGGCCACCAAAACGATATAATGCAGCAAAGAGAAATGATAGCATAATTTGTGCTGCTGGGTCAAACTTTGCCTGAAGCCCACATTTCTGTTTCATTTTTTTTCAGTTCTATGGGCCAATAAATTCTGTTGTGGTTTAAGTTAGTTTGAGTTGAGTTTTCCATCATTTAAAATCAACAGATTCCTAACAGATATACCTTGGAAACATGAATCACAGCATAGAGAATTGAACAGACTTCAGCACCTTTTTAGATATATTAAGACTGACACCTTCTAACATTTTAGACTCTATAAAGACTGCCTATTTTCTGCTGAGAGTCATATTTGGTTGTTTTATAATCCATCAGATCAGTTTATGTACTCCATGAGGACCACAATTTTGTCTGTTTTTTCATCGTTGCTTTCTCAGCACCTAAAACAATGGCTCGTCCTTAGTAGATACTCCATAAATGTTTAGTGGCTGCCTGAATGAATGAATGAATGAAACTAAAGCACAGATAAAGTGACCTGCCCCAAGTCACATAGCTAGTTATTGAGATTATAAGATGGAAATTATCCCAGCAACATACCTGCAAGCATTTTTAACTCATCAGAGAGAGAAGAAAGAACTGATATTTGTTGCAGTCCTCCCCTGGGCCAGACACAGTTTGAGTGTCTTTACAGTGTCTGCATATTCTGTGTAAATCTTCACCACACACATATGATACCAAGAAGTGGGTGTTATTCCTCTCATTTTACAAATGAGGAAACAGAGGGACAGAGATTTCAGTTTCTTGCCGAAGACCACAAAGCTCAGCTCAAGTTAAAGATCCCCGACATGGAAAACACTTTCAACAGTGCCTGGGACACGGCCAGCTCTCAGAAGATTCTACAGGAGATTTTTTTTTTTTGAGTCGGAGTCTCACTCTGTCACCCGGGCTGGAGTGCAGTGGCATGCTCACGGCCACCGCAGCCTCGACCTGCTGGGCTCAGGTGATCCTTCTGCCTCAGCCTTCCAAGTAGCTGGAACTACTGGCGCGCACCATCACACCCAGCTAATTTTTTGATTTAGCATACAGACGAGGTCTCACCAAGTTGCCCAGGCTGGTCTCGAACCCCTGTATTCAGACAATCCTCTTGCCTCAGCCTCCCAAAGTGCTGGGATTACAGGCTTAAACCACAGCGCCCGACTAGAAGATTTTACAGATAGCTAAAGCCATGCATACTGTATCAGAGTCCCTTCCAGGGACCGGCATTTTCTGACCTGGACCCCCAAATCTGGAGGAGACAGCCTTCCTTGCTCAAATTACACATGTGTGGGTCCATGGGAGGAGACTACACAGTAAGTGGTGTGACAGTTGTGGTGTTATTGTCCATGTGAGCTCTGTGTGTGTGTTTTCACATAGATGGTCTCCAAACTGCAAGACTGTTATTTCTGGGGCCGTGCTCTGGTGCAACATAGACACATTACAATGAAGAGAAGTGATAGAATCTTCTGGTCACACCCAGCCACCCAGATGTGTACCCAGTGCGGTCACAATTTCAGTAGAGCATGCCATGCTACTTCTCCGAACATTAAATGGCAGCAAAGCCCCAGCCTTGTTGTCAAGGGATACTGACCATACACCAGAACAGACATTGCCCCTACCTCCCGCTGGAAGTAGCGCTAATTCACACACTCTGATCGGTCCGATGCTTTCCCTGGCTCCTTGCATGCTCAAAGCAGCTTTATTCAGTAACACCTGGAGGTGACACAGAGCCCAGTGCTGTGGGAAGGACCCACAGTGACACTTGTCATGCTTGGTGACTGTAGAAAAGCCTCCTCACTCTCTGGGCCTTGGCGTCCTCATTGGGGGTATAGGGTGGCTGCATTGCAAAATGCCCACGGTCCCTCAATTCACAGCACTAATACAGAAATCTCTAGGCACGAAGATGAGGAAGGACTGTGGCTTTGGCTCTTTAAATCAGGGCGCTGGGATCTGCTTGGACTTGTCCACTGAAAGGCATCCCTAATTCAGACGACCACTCGAGGCCCTACTCCTGGCCTGGTTTGAAGGCTGCCAAGGTGGTGTTCTGGGGAGGAGCTGGAAGGAAAGGTAGAAGGTTCTGGGGGAAGGGTGGAACAGACAGACTTTAGGGATCTGCCTGGGTTCTCTCCACTTCGCAGGGGACAACAGAAAAGTGTGTGTTTTTAAACCCACTCAAGTCAGGGGAAACAGAGAAAGTAAATACCTAGGAGGAAGAAAAGACTGCTCGCCCTTGTGTTTTTCCTTCTGTTAAGCCCGGTGCCCAGAATGTATTGCAAAAGGCGGAGCCCGGGGCGGGAGAGGGCTGTCAGCGCCCCCGCTCCTGCCTTTGAAGGCAGAGGGCCTCTGTAAACAGAAGTGACTTCTGACTTCACACAGCTCTAAAAGTAATCAGAGTGTGGGGGTTCTGAGTCAGGAAAAAGAAGAAACAAAGGGTTAATGAGAGGACACAAGTTTGATGTTCCGTTGCGTAAACACAGAGCCATCTAGGAACAAAGGCTCCGAGGCTGGCCTTTGCCAGGAGGTAACCAGCACAGCTCTCAGTCCCTGAAATTGTGCACATTGCTGTTTCTTCCTCACATTTGCCAGCGGCGCCTCACAGCCCTCTCCCTGGGCCATCCTGTCTCAAAAGTGTGCAGGCCAGAAGTTGGTTCTTTCATCTATCTCACGACCCCTCCCCTGTAGCTTCGCTCCTCCCCCCTCAGCCTCATCAAAGCCTTGCTGTAAAATCTAACTCTTACTAATCTGTAAGTGACTGCTACAGCCCTCACTGCCCCATAGGCAGCAGCTCACATTGACGATGGGACTCACTTTCTCTGTGCTCAGCAAGTACCATTACCACACTCGCATTACAGAAAAAGAGACTTGTCTTAACTTACCCACAGTCCCAGATCCAGTTGATGGTGGAACTGCAAGCTCTAATTCCAAGCATTGGGATCCCAGAGCCCAAGTTCTTAACCCTCATTCCCCTGCATTTCAAGACAGGAAATAAGTCGTGAGGAGTTATCTAAACGCTGAGAGTCAGGGTAGAGACCTAGGGCTGACATTGTAGGGCAGTGATTCCCTTCGACTGTCACAAAACCCACCCTCTCAAAAGGAGATCACTGCTGTTGTCTGGTGTTAATGAACTTTGAGGGAGGTTCACTCAGCACTACCTCAGCCCCAAACACTGTGCCAGGCTCTTTAAGGAATTTGGCACGTGCCTTCATCCGCTATTTGTAGTAGGACAAGTCGGTTCCTGTCCCAACAGTGTCACACACTAGCCATCATGCTGCGTGTGTGAAGATGCACCTTCTGAGGGTGGGGGAAACAGGAAAAGAAAAATGTGGAGACAGGAGAAGCCAAGTGATAAATCATCTCTGTGCGTCTCCTTCCTTATTTCATTTAACCAGCATATCACAGCCCTTAGTACAGAGGGGACACTCAAGGAATACTTGTGGAATGAATGCATAAAGGAATGAATGAATGAACGAACAAATGAACAAATAAACAAACTGATTCATAGCCATCTCCTTACTTTTTTTCTCGTGTGTTCTCGAAATCATTGGCAGTATTTCCTCAGCCTCTGATGTGCACAGCTATCAGGTGGGGGGCACAGGTTCTGACTGTGAATATCTGGGGTGGGGTCTGTACATCTAACCAGCTCCCAGGTGATGCTAGTGCTCCTGGTCTGTGGATCACACCTTGAGTAGCAAGTGTCCTACCTGGGTCTTGCTCATGGCTGTTGTCACAGTTCAGAGTCACAAAAGAAGGGGATTTCTCATTTGTGCCATGGCATTATTTGGGTTAAACTTTTCTAGCCATTTAACCAGTGTGTTTTCGTTTTTATTGGAAAGTTTTGGTTTGAGGTACACGGTGCTGTGTGTTGAAATTGCACCCGTGTGCTGGCTTTCATCTCCTGCTTGTACCAGAGATGGATTTTTCATGAAGGTAATGATGCTTACACCTCAGGTCTCCTAGCTAGCACAGCTCCGTCCCATGTCCTTAGTATGGATAGCAATATATTTTCACAGTTATACATTTTGACAACTTTCCAAAAGTAAAAGTATCGTGTATGGTTTTTTTGTTTTGTTTTGGTTTGGTTTGGGGTTTTGTGTTTGGGGTTTTTTTGTTTGTTTGTTTTTTGGTTTTGAGTTGTAGTTTCACTTTGTCACCCAGGCTGGAGTGCAGTGTCACAGTCACAGCTACCACAGCCTCAACCTGCTAGGCTCAGGTGATCCTTCCACCTCAGCCTTCCAAGTAGCCGGAACCACAGGCTTGCGCTACCACACCCAGCTAATTTTTTATTTATTGTAGAGACGAGGTCTCGCCAAGTTGCCCAGGTGGGTCTCAAACCCCTGGGCTCAGGCAATTCTCTCGCCTCCACCTCCCAAAACACTGGGGTTACAGGCGTGAGTCACCATGCCCTGCCAATTTTCACAGACATTCTGGTTATTTCCCAAAAGTATCATGTGTTTTTAAACAGTGTCCTCCAGTACCTCAGGCCCCACATAAATCTGGCCCCATCCTTGCACTTGCCCTAGCGTATTTCTTAGAGTAGACACTTATTTCTCTTATCCCTGTGTCTCTATCAAAAGCAGGAAAATAAAGGAAAGGCAGCTATGAACTTTAAGAAAAATGCAAAAGAGCGTAGTAATTCTTTGAGGAAGGGAAAAATACACCTGGGTATTTAAATATGCAGACGTCTAGCTCTGATTTATGACTTGTTCTACCCACCCAGCCTGTGTAGGCATCTACATTGGCGACCACTAATCTGGACTTTCATTGAGAAGCATTACAAAGAAAAAAGTTTCACCTGTGTCCGCTGTAAAAGTTCATGGAACTCATCAGCCTTGGTCTCCTGGACAAATGGGCTCAGCATCCTCCCCTATTCAGGGAGGGGGTCGTGATTCTATGACACAGTTGCACAGTGTAGATTACCATGTCAGTTACTTGCATCTGCGTATTGGAGTATCACAAACATGGGTGACAATTACCACAAACCTCAAAATAGCTGGCTGGTTCCATCAGAGTGAGTGCAACCATGTGTGCCTTCAACCAGAAACTCAACCTTGCCTGTACCTTGGAATCACCAGGGGAGCTTTAAAAAACATTGTTGCCTGAGTCACCTCCCCAAAGATTATTCTGATTTAATCGGGCTGAGATGTGGTCTGAGCAATAGCATTTTTAAAAGCTTCCCAGGCAATTGCAATGTGCAGCCAAGGATGAGAGTCACTGCCTTAGACCATCTGATCTGGGGAGAACGCTAGAACCTTGCTATCCAAGGTGAGGTTCTCAGCCCAGCGGCATCAGCATCACCTGCCAGTATGTTCCAAATGGACAATGTCAAACCCTGCTCCAGAATCTGTGTCTTATCAAGTTCCCCGGGGATTTGCCTGCCCACTCAATTTAGAGAAGCACTGCCTTAGAAGTCATTAGTTTCTGGATCAACCTCCCCCATTTCCAGATGCAGAAATTGAAAACCATTCACGTGAAATGATTTGGCCAAGCTTCCCCAGAATCCTGCCGGAGTCCCAGTTCTCTCATCCTTCAGCTCTGGCCAGACATCCCTTCCCTCAGCTGGACTTTGTGCCATTCTAGAAGGACACCGAGAATTGAAGGCACAGCTCCCATTTCTGAGCTGCAGAAATCGCACAGTTTATGCAGAATTTCTGGCTGTTTCTTGCGAGGGGAAAATATGTCTCGGTAAGCTCCATTATGTATTCTGGGTATACACAATGAGTTTGTCTTGAGACATATTTATGCCCAAGAATATTATGTATTCTCTTTATATACCATGCAAGGTTAAATTTTTTGAAAATTTATATTTGTTTTTTATCACCCAGACATATAAGCGATTTATAGCCAGGCCTGATGGATTGGAATCAGATGGCAAAACCCAAATTAACCCCGCGGATCCTGGTGGCCATTGGTCAGTTCTTGCTATTCATGATATTTTCACCTGAGTGAATGTATTAAAGACTTTCCTTTTAAGATAAATATGCAGGTGGGTATCGTTTTTGCAAAGCAGGCACTTCCTCTTGCTGCTTTAAGTTCATCCAGCATTTTTTCAAAGACAGACATATTGAAACAGTCATACACTGAATAATTCATGTGGAAAAATTTGGGGGAGAACTAAATAGAGGTGACTCGTGGAATAGTCTTGCTTGCTGGCATTTAAGATGAAGAGTCCCTGTATTACATAATTGCTATTCATCAGAAATACAGTGGTAGAAGCAGGTTAGGGACACTTCGCGAGGCCCCTTGTACACGTCAGTCACTCAGCCGACTATTACTAGCTATCTTTTGGAAATAAAAGATGCTCAGAGTACCCCAGGCATATTGGAAGGCCATTGTGTAAATTGGCCTGGTCCGGGGAAGTCTGGAAACACACCCACAGAAGCTTCCTGCCGAGTCCATGACTTTATCACACGTGCACGTTCATGGGTGCAGGCACACCCCCAGCCACGGGTGTGATCTATCACCCACAATTTTCTTCCAGACCCAAAGAGGGTCTTTATGTGCAAATCCTTGGCCAAGGGTGGTCCTGTAGAACCGCTCAGCATTCACCCAGGTGCAAAAGCCAGCCAGAGGATGAATCATTATTATTTTTTTAATCAAGTAACAGACCCAGGTGTAGCAGCAGCCCAGCTTTCTAATATCACTGTGGCTTTGATAAATATGTCCCATTCCTTGATAACTTTTCCAAATCCTTTAATATCCTGCAGCTCAGTCCCTGATGTCTGGCTGTCGCAAAAATGTGTGAAGGGAGACCAAATGTCAATAAAATCTCCCTGCCTGCCTCAACCCAGTACATAATCAGCTCCAAGGTAAATAAATGGTAAGTTAGTTATCTGCTGCCGGGGAGGGGAGGCCTCACCGCTTATCTGGCTTTCATTTTTGCCTTCCTATGGAGCTGACCAAAACGTCTTCTTATTCCAGTCGCTTCTGGGGGAGGGTGTTGGATTTTTTTCTTATTTTTTTTTCCCTTTCCCTTGGAGGAACAGACTGCTCTGCTTTTCTGAAATGGCTGTCCGCTTTATGCTCCGCTCTCCTCAACTCCATTAAATCACCTTTCATCACATTAAATACAGGTCTTCAGGGTGGTCAGAGAGCTTCGCTCTGAGGGATGATGTTATAATGAGGGCGACGTGTATAAAAATCATTTTTCAGCTCAATCCCAGGCAGGTCACAAGGAGAGGGGAGGCACCAAGTATGTCTCACTTGAGACAGGAGCCAGGTTCATTCATTCATTCATTCATTCATTCAGCAAACATGTAATAGAGTGCCACTATGTATCAGGTTCTGGGAATATATCAGTGAACAAAACAGACAAAGATATCCCTTCCCTCATGGAGCTTCCATAAGTAGAAGCTTTTGAAAGCCTCTTGGAACATGCTTAACATAGACTCACAGAAGAGAGGAAGAAGGGTGACTTGAAGTTTCAGGTACTCTGGCCCACAAATTACTCCCACTCCAATGCCAAAATGTGATGTTCTTCCAAGAGACAATCTTTCTTTGGAGTTAAACTGTCCTTTTCCTATGAGCCATCCTTTTTCCAAGAGCAATCGCCCTTGGAAGGGATTAGCTGTTATCACTCTCTAGCACCTTAGTATGAATTTATTTATTGACTCCCTTTCCTGCCTAGATAGGAGGGCCTCCAGGGCTGCCAAAAGACAGAACAATCCTGAAAAGGAAGTGCCACTGAGGACAATTTGGGCCAATGTTTCTCCATGCAGTCCCCTGGGGTCACCTGTAAAAGAGGCAGATTCCTCATCCCCCATGTGGCCCCACTGAGCAAGGTTCCCACTCCACAGCCTGAGAGCCCCAGCACAAGGCCTTCCCATGAAACGACCCAGGTGAATTCAAGGAACTCTTTAGAAAACAGGTCAAATGGCATCGAGGTTCTCCAAGCTCAGATGACTTCTAACTCCCCTTCCTCCTGGTGGTGACAGCTTCCCACTGTTACTCAGCCTTAGGCATACCTTATTTGAGTGAGCCATCTGTTTGCTGCCCAGACCCACAGCCATACAGGAGCAAAAAAAAAAAAATAAGTAGAGAGACCAGTTCTAGGACTAGAATCTGGATACAAGTGGAAAAAAAAGTAGATGCCAACAGAGCCTGAGGGAAGACAGTGTTTTGACATTTAGTGGACAAACACAAGTCCATGAAATGCAAATTCCTCCCTTGTAGCCCCTCCTGGGTCAGTGGGTTAGACCAGAGGCATGGGAATGTGGATTTTAACCAGTACCAGAAATGATGCTGAAGCAGACGCCTGTGTCCCACAATCAGATACCAATTGACTGAATAGGCCCCAACTCAGCATGTTTACTCCATTTTGCCACAATGCATTCTCCTTTCTGCTTTATCTAAAATCTCTCCCATCACAACCAATAGCAATCTAAACAATATGCAAATATCAATCAAGTACAGGAGAGTGAGGAAGACCTATGGAAAGAACTATTCCATTTTCAAGCAGAATTTAGACCAAACGTGAAAGAGCCAGGGTTCAAATATAAAACTTTTCTTTTTCAATCCTGGTCTTTTCTAGAAAAAGAGTCTCGGCAACTGCTTCGGGTCCCCTCCCACTGTGGGAGGCTTTCTGTTCTCTCAATAAATCCTGTTTTCTCATTTTTTTTTAAAAAAGAGTCTCAAATTAATAAATGGCCTCCAGACTGCCAGTGAAACGTGGACTCAGAGTAAGTTCAGAACAAGGGTACTGCTATGGGACACTTGACTGAGATCTCAAGAGGTGGAATGCAGTGCCTTGTGGATCATTTCATGTAGACCACACATTTTCTGAGAATCTTAAGGTTGCTGGCTCACAGCCTGAATCCCCAATTCCCTTACCTGGCCCTGATATACAGTGTGACAAAATGGCTCAGAGAAGTTAAGTAATCTGCCTATAGTCATCCAGCTAGTAGTGGGTGAGGCAGACTTTAAACTCAAGAAGACTGACCTAAACTCTGACCCAAGACAAACTATTGACTCTCTGAGATAGGTGTGTACCCCTAAATGTCAGTCCTCAAAGTCTTTTAGTTTATTTCATATGAATTTCATGTTATTTATTGCAATATTCCTTGCAACTTTTGCCCTGTCAGAGAATGAATCAAACCAAGGTTGGAGTTTTACAATGGGCACAAATTATTTCACGAACCATCATGGTTCACCTTCCATCATATTTACCTACTCTAGGATGCTGGGATGGTGTTGGGTAGGGGTGAAAAGGAACAGGACACAGGCCCCACTGCCCCCTTTCCTTGCTGTTCTTAGCCCCAGGCTTCTCACTGTGCCCTCTGCAATGTCTTTGCTCATATCAGCCCTGCCATCGAAGCTTCCCTTTTACTGCCTGTAGCAGGCAATATTTCTGAGTAACAAATCACCCCTCAAAACTCAGTGGCTTAAAACAACAATCATTTTATTGTGCTCAGAGATTCTGTGAGCCAAGAATTCAGACAGAGCACAGCAAAGATTACTTGTCTCTGCTCCAGATGTGTCTGGGAAGACTCAAAGCCTGGGGATGACTTGCAGCTGGGGGCTAGAACCTGGAATCATCTGAAGGCTCTTTCATTCATATGTCTGGCTGCTGGGCTGGGAGGGCTCAAAGACTACCAGGCAGACATCTACAGGTGGAAGGCCACATGGCTTGGGCTTCCTCACAACATGGTGGCCTCAGAATGGTCAGACTTCTTACATAGCAGCTCAGACCTCCTTGGGCCTCCTGTGCCAGTTACTCAACAAGTCACAGGGAAGCTGCGTGGCCTTTTATGGCCCAGCCTCAGAATCGCCCAGCGTCATTTCCCCTGGATTCTATTGATCGAAGCAGTCACAACCCTCCCCACCCCATATTCAAGGAGAAGGGACATAGGCCCCACATCTTAATGCAAGGAGGGTCAAGGTCACATTGTAGAAGAGCCTGTGGGTCAGGAAATATTGTTGGCTGCCATCTTTGGAAAATACAGTCTGTTCATCTGCCCTCGGGTACACAGTTTATATCCTCCTGCTCATCCTTCCATGACTAACTAAAGTCCCCTCCTTCAGGAAACTTTCTCTGATTACCAAGGTCTACCTTCACTCCTATTTTCTCCCTATCAGTTCTACTTACTATCACAGAGTAGTAGTGACATAGCTAACATTATGAACATTGAACACTTCATTTAGATTAACTCATTAAATCCTCAGGACAACCTCTTAAGGTAGGGGCTATTATAATCACCCTTTATAATTGAAGAAAGTGAAGCCCAGAGAAGTTTGATTATGTACCAAAGTCATGCAGTCAACAATTGGCAGGGCGAGAATTTGAACCCAGGCAATCCGCTCCAGATGTCTTCCCCACCTCCTATCCTGCCTCTCGGTACGTCCTACTAATCACAGTTCATTTTTCTCCAGTCAGCCTGAAACAGCTACAAGCCTTGGCCCTGCCACGGTCCCTGACACAGTGCTAGGCTCACTCACATTCTCACCGAGGGTTTTCCAAACGGATGTACATTGTAACAACTCCCCACCCCCACCCTAGAGCCAAACACCTTCCCAAGCGCCAGTGTGCACGTTTGTGCAAGTGACCCTCTGACCCCACCCTGGGCCAACCCAGGGGGCCAGATGCTATCGGTAGAGTGTATACAATGCTTCAAGGGAATTATTCTATACCAGATCCCCTCTAATAGGGCAGACATTGAGGACTGGTAGCCAACAGGGACATCTAAAATGCCTGCATAAGCACCCCAAAAAGCCAATGGTAAATACGTCACTAGATGGAGAAGTGAAAATTAGATTTCAAGATGGTTTAATTCTGGGCGCCAGGAGTCTTGGGGGCTGCACTGAGTGAAAGAGGGAGAGAAATGATTTAGAACCACAGGGTTTTTATGGGCGACGGGGCCTCTTTCAGCCTGAGCAGGCAGATTGAGAAATCCGTAAACAACCAAGGAGCAAGCCCGGAGATAGAGAGCGTGGTCTAACAGGCAGAGGGATAATAGCGCTCAAGTCGAGGGAGGCCCCGAGTCACATGAAAATGATTCAGGGCATAAAAGACTGCGCCTGGGTGCTTTGTATCTGAACAAAAGCCTTCCACGTGCACCAAAAGTGGCTTCAGAAAAAGAACAGGTTTTCCTGACTTGCATTTCTGACCTAGAAATTTTGTTTGAGGGTTGGCTTCTGGGGCAGCCCAAACTCGGACACCCCACCTTGCATAAAGCTCCCCACACTACCATTTGCCGCCAGGGCATGCTCTGGACCTCTACCATGAAGCCACATTGTCCCTGTAAGAGCCTTCCTTGGAGGTGCAGCAGGGGATGTTCAGTATTAACCAGAATATTGGCCATTCTTGGCTGCCAACTGCCTGAAAAGTGGGTCATCCTTCAGCTCTGGCCAGTTGCATCATTCTGAAGAGGCAAAGAATGTTGAGAGCAGTGACCCCATGACCTAGGCCATGGAAGCAGGGAGAAATGCAGAGGTGGGCAGACAACTCGATCATCCTTAATGGGCTACTTCATGCCGTGGGGGGAAAAAATAGAGGAACCACCAGTGACATGCCCTGGGCAGCAGATGGCAGTGAGGGCAGCCTTTTACAAGGAAGTTCTGAGTTTGGGTTGCCCCAGAAGCCAACCCCGAAACAAATAAATAGTTTACTTGAGAAATGCAAGAACCACTGGCAGGGGAGTGGGGAAGTGAGACAGGGCAGGGAAGGCAGCCAGTCAAGGGTACGTTACCAAGCCAGCTGGCACTTTGGGCAGCTGGCATTTAATACCACTGGGAAAGCTAGGAACCAGTGAACACAGCATTCCTCAAGGTGTCTGGGTGAAGGACCAGGGTGTCTGGTGTTGTCAATCCATCATAAATGGATACTTTCATAAAAATACAATAAAAGTGCCACAGCAATATCAAACTGCTACAACAGTTTCTATACGCCAACTTTCCCATTGTTTACTTATCTTGAAATGTACAAGTGATAAACATTTCACAGCTTGTCACTGGCCCAGGACCACACTTTGAGTAGCACTGGTGTAAAACACACACCTCCAAGTTATCCCACCCACAGAGTTGGGCTATTTATACACCAGTTTGCCATCATCATTGGCTGAGGGTGTGTAATTCCTTTGTGCACACGGGTAGAGTAGTGGTCCACAGTTTCTAGAAAGCCATCAGGCAAAGAGATGCACTTACTGGCAGTGGGGAGTCAGCCTAAACAAGCTGAGGGAACAGGGCGGGTGCTGACAGTGATACAGAGGGGCCCACCCTGTGGTTTTCCCCCATTACCCCCTTGTTAGCAGCACCTTAGGACTCGAGACGAGGGCAAGGCAGAAGTTAGATGGCAGCACCCCAAAAGTGGGGCAGGCCAGACACCAAAGCCAGGACTTCACTATGCTAGTTGGAAATGGAGAGGCAATATTGGGTGGGCTCAGCCTAGCCTCTGAATTCAACTCTCATCAAAACAGCCAAGCCACTGTTAAAAGAAAATCAAAGCCAAAACCACCCAGCACCCTGTGCCAGTTTGGATAAGACATCAAATCTTGAGGGTCCATTTTGCCTGAGCACGGTTCAGGTGACTGGAGTGTGTGTGCTGCAAACATCTCCCTCTGCAGGGTTGTTTTCCAGGAGATCTGCAGCTATTTCCGGTTGTGTGATAAACTTGTGACCTGCAAGATGGAGGCAGGAGGTGACTATAGTCTCTGTGAGGGGGATTGAGAGGTTGAAGAGTCTATCTGGGCTGCCTAGGGTCCTCAGAATGCCCAACCAGCCTGACCTCTCCATAGACACCATGACTCCTGGGATGGATCATTTCTAGGTATAGAAGAAAATGAGGATAAGCGTGATGTTCAAAGAAGGACGATCTCAATGATAGATGTCTTCAGACTCCATGTGGGCAGTGACCTTGTGCTGGGTGCATTATAGTCACGATTTCATGGTTTTAAAAACAATTCTGAGGAGGGTGTTACGGTGACTGAGAGCAACGCCATCTCCCATGTCACACTGCCTGGGTCCAAATGCTTGAATCTTCTACCTCTGAGCTGAGCGACTCAGTGTGCCTCAGTTTCCTCATCTGTAAAATGGGGTTCTGCCCGCCTTGTTGAGTTGTTCGTATATTATATGGGCTAATCTCTGTGACACGCTTAGAGCAGGGGGAGGCATAGAGTTAACACCCAACACCCACACAGTCCTGGATCCCAGGCCCTTTGGGAAGTGATCAGTAGCAAGTTGGCTGGTCCCCCAAGCATGATTTCACTGTTGCCACGCCAATGGCAGCCAAAGAAAGAAGTGTGACTAAAACTCTTGAATGTCTGCCATTTTATTTCCATTTCCATGCAGGTCCCAGACAGAGGGTTTCCACCAAATGTGCTGTTGCCGGTTGCTGCTCCTACTATTGCCACCTGGGAAATGTTCTCTGATTACTGCCTCAAAGGCCAGTAATCAGAGGATTTTCACCTCAAGGGACAGACCCTGGGATCATAGTCATTCCCTTTACTTCCTTGAATCACATTTCTTCCTCACCATCTTCACACATGATCAGCTGTAGAGGGTGGCCAAGGGATGATGGGATATAAACCATTCCCAGACTAGGTATGTTAAAGGCTCAAAGGTTCACACATCTAGGCCGGGTGTGGTGTAAAACACACACCTCCAAGTTATCCAACCCACAGAGTTGGGCTATTTATACACCAGTTTGCCATCATCATTGGCTGAGGGTGTGTAATTCCTTTGTGCACACGGGTAGAGTAGTGGTCCACAGTTTCTAGAAAGCCATCAAGCAAAGAGATGCACTTACTGGCAGTGCAGAGTCACACCTGTAATCCCAGAACTTTAGGAAGCCTAGGTGGGAGGACGACTTGCACCCAGAAGTTTGAGACTAGCCTGAGCAACGTAGCAAAACCTCATCTCTACAAAAAAAATTGTTTAATTAGCCAGGTGTGCTGGTGTGCACCTGTAGCTCCAGCTACTCAGGAGGCTGAGGCAGGAGGATTGCTTCAGTCCAGGAGTTTGAAGCTGTGGTGAGTCATGATTGTGTCACTGCACCCCAGCCTGGGTGACAGAGTGAGAGCCCAACTAAAAAAAAAAAGTTTCATAAATCTGCCTTATCCAACCCAGAGTCACACATAATCCAGGCCTCTGTAATCATGTCCAGTTTTCTAATTAGCTCTCCCATATTTCCAGCCATGATTCAGGCTGTCAGATAAATACAAGATGCCCAGGTAAATTTGAATTTCAGATAAACAATAATTTTTTAGTATAAGTATGCCCCAATTTTGCACAGAAGGTATTTATAGAATGTATCTGTTGTTTATCTAAAATTCAAACAGAAATGTAAATCCTGTATTTATTTGTAAAATTTTGCAACCCTTGTCCAGGGCCACAGAAGGGTCTCTCAGTATCATCAAAGAAAACTGGTGTCCCCTTCTATATCAGATTAGACCCCCCGAGAAGCCAACCCTGTGGAAGGACTTGAACGTGAGTGGTTTGATTTGGGAGGAGATCTCAGGAAGCACAGCAAGAGATCGGGAAGAGAGGGAAGCTGATAAAAAGGAGGTTTGTCCACGCTGAGATACCACCTAACTCCAGTCAGAATGGCAATTATCAATAACTCAAAAAATAACAATTGCTGGAGAGGGTGTGGCGAAAAGGGAACACTCCTACACTGTTGGTGGGAGTGTAAGCTAGTACAACCTCTGTGGAA
>CAUYQG010005612.1:0-12420 GCA_963574415.1 Tarsius wallacei
AATTAGCTCTGGTATAACCCAGAAAAGGACAATAAATTTAATTATTTCTCTACTCACAAACACAACACTCGCACTGCTCCTGGTCACCATTGCATTCTGACTACCACAATTAAATATATACACAGAAAAATCCAGTCCTAATGAGTGTGGCTTTGATCCAACAGAATCAGCCCGTCTACCCTTCTCTATAAAATTTTTCCTAATTACTATTACTTTCCTCCTCTTTGATCTGGAAATTGCTCTCTTACTCCCCATCCCCTGAGCTACCCAAACAGTAAATCTAAGCCTTATACTAATAGTAGCCCTAGCCCTAGTCACCATCCTAGCTCTAGGCCTTACATATGAGTGGCTTCAAAAAGGACTTGAATGAACTGAATATGGTGATTAGTTTAATTAAAAATGATTTCGACTCATTAGATTATGTATAAGACATAATTACCAAAATGCCTTCTATCTATATCAACCTATTTATTGCTTTCTTAACATCTCTCCTAGGCATACTAATTTACCGATCACACCTCATATCCTCCCTACTATGCCTAGAAGGCATAATATTATCAATATTCATTATAACTTCACTCACAATCTTAAATCTCCACTTCACCTTAGCCAATGTAGCCCCAATCATTCTTCTAGTATTCGCAGCCTGTGAGGCTACTATTGGCCTAGCCTTACTAGTAATGGTGTCAAATACATACGGCCTAGACTATGTACAAAACCTAAATCTTCTACAATGTTAAAAATTATTTTACCAACATTAATAATTTTACCACTGACCTGATATTCTAAAAACCACACCATCTGAATTAATACCACCATTCACAGTCTAATAATTAGCTCCATTACCCTATCCCTTTTAAACTGCCCCTATATTAATAATATAAACTTCTCACTTACTTTTTTCACCGACTCACTATCAACACCATTAATCATTCTAACCACCTGATTACTTCTCCTTATAATCTTAGCGAGTCAAAATCATCTATCAAAAGAACCACTTACACGAAAAAAACTGTATATCTCCATACTAACCCTACTTCAAATGTTTCTAATTATAACTTTTACCGCTACAGAACTAATTCTCTTCTACATTTTATTTGAAGCAACTCTCATCCCTACACTAATTATTATCACTCGATGAGGAAACCAAACAGAACGACTAAACGCCGGACTTTACTTCTTATTCTATACTTTGATCGGCTCACTCCCCCTACTTATTGCCCTTATCTATACCCAAAAATCTTTAGGCTCATTAAACCTGATAGTTAATCCACTCATTATACAATACACCCTCAACTCTTGATCAAATAACATCCTATGATTAGCCTGCATTATAGCTTTTATAGTAAAAATACCCCTATATGGACTCCACCTATGATTACCCAAAGCCCATGTTGAAGCCCCAATCGCAGGCTCTATAGTCCTTGCAGCAGTTCTACTAAAATTAGGAGGATATGCGATGATACGAATGACAATTATCCTAGAGCCCCTAACAAAATCTATAGCTTATCCATTTCTAATGCTCTCTCTATGAGGAATAATTATAACCAGTTCCATTTGCTTACGCCAAACAGACCTAAAATCACTTATCGCTTACTCCTCAGTAAGCCACATAGCACTTATCGTAGCAATTCTCATTAAAACCCCTTGAAGTTTTATTGGAGCCACCGTCCTTATAATTGCACATGGTCTCACCTCCTCCTTACTATTCTGCCTAGCAAACACAAACTATGAACGTATCCACAGCCGAACAATAACCTTAGCCCGAGGTCTTCAAACTCTACTTCCCCTAGCAGCCACGTGAAGACTCCTTGCTAGCTTAGCTAACCTAGCCCTCCCCCCTACCATTAACTTGGTCGGTGAACTATCTGTAATAATAGCATCCTTCTCATGATCACACTTTACAATCGTCTTAATAGGGGTAAATATACTTATCACCGCCCTCTACTCCCTATATATGCTAACTACAACACAACGAGGAAAATATACATATCACATTGGTAATATTAACCCGTCCTTCACCCGAGAAAACACACTAATAATTATACATATTCTACCTCTTATCCTATTATCTGCCAACCCCAAACTAATTATAGGCTACATATACTATAAATATAGTTTAAACAAAACATTAGATTGTGAATCTAATAATAGAGACTAGAAACTTCTTATTTACCAAGAAAGTATGCAAGAACTGCTAACTGATGCCTCCATACGTAACAGTATGGCTTTCTTACTTTTAAAGGATAGAAGTAATCCGTTGGTCTTAGGAACCAAAAAATTGGTGCAACTCCAAATAAAAGTAATAAATTTATTCCCATCTTTCATCTTACTTTCACTCATACTCCTAATTATTCCCTTTATTATATCAACAACTAAAAAATATAACAATAACACCTACCCCAACTACGTAAAAAACTATCGCCTGTGCATTCATAACAAGCCTCATCCCAACCATTATATTCTTACACACAGGTAAAGAAATAGTTATTTCTAACTGACATTGAATAACCATCCAAACCATAAAGTTTCCCATAAGTTTTAAAATGGACTATTTCTCCATGATCTTTGTACCAGTAGCCCTCTTTGTCACATGATCTATTATAGAGTTCTCAATATGATATATGCATTCAGACCCCCTTATTTACTGCTTCCTTAAATATTTTCTCCTATTCCTTATCACAATACTAATCCTAGTTACCGCTTACAACCTCTTCCAACTCTTCATTGGCTGAGAAGGCGTAGGTATTATATCTTTCCTCCTTATTGGCTGATGATTCGGACGAATAGATGCAAATACAGCAGCCCTCCAAGCAATCCTATGTAATCGCATTGGAGATATTGGGTTTTTTCTAGCTATAGCTTGGTTCCTAATCTATTTTAACTCATGAGAATTCCAACAAATAATTAGCCTCTACTCAAACTCTGACACTCTTCCTCTGCTAGGTCTTCTTCTAGCTGCTGCAGGAAAGACTGCACAATTTGGCCTCCATCCATGACTCCCATCTGCCATAGAAGGCCCAGCCCCTGTCTCTGCCCTACTCCACTCAAGCACTATAGTTGTAGCAGGGGTTTTCCTACTTATCCGATTCCACCCTCTCCTAGAAATAAACGAAACAATCCAAACCGTCACAGTATGCCTAGGAGCCATCACCACCCTGTTCACAGCAATCTGTGCTCTTACACAAAATGATATTAAAAAAATCGTTGCATTGTCTACCTCCAGCCAACTAGGTCTTATAATAGTAACTATTGGCATTAACCAGCCACACCTAGCATTCCTTCATATTTGCACCCATGCCTTCTTCAAAGCAATACTATTTATATGTTCAGGGTCCATCATTCACAGCCTAAACGACGAACAAGACATTCGAAAGATAGGAGGATTATTTATAACTATGCCTTTCACCGCCTTCTCATTACTTATTGGAAGTTTAGCTCTCACAGGTGTACCTTTCCTCACAGAATTTTATTCCAAAGACTTTATCATTGAAGCCGCCAATATATTTTACACCAACACCTGAGCCCTCTCTATTACACTAATTCCTATAGTAAGTATTGTTTTTTCACTAACAGGGCATTCAGACAAGATGGGCAGAGTAATGTTGGAGGACCCACGAGTTCCAATCTCATTTGGGAACCCTGTTTTCAGTTCCAAATGACAAACACATTCCTATTTTATTTAGTTTCAGCAGAGATAGGGTCCAACACTTTGTAGATCCCAAATTTTAATCTTCTAATTTAGCAAGTTTGTTCAAAAGACATCATTTTCCCTGGGTCATTCATGGAAACTCTTCTTCCCTGAAAAAAATGATCAGCAACTGGGTGAAGTCTTTATTGAAGGAGTTTTCATTGATGTCTACTTATGTGAAATCATGACTATGTTGGTCATCCTTTAGCAAAGAGCAGTTCAAACTTCCATTCCAAACCACTATTGGAACCCAGGAACTCATGTTCTCACTGCTTCAGAGAGTGGCTTCACAAGTTCGACTCTTAAGAAAGTGATGGCTGAGTGAGTACAGTTGGCAAGTTCTGGTCCCTAAATTCTGCCATGAGGACCATATTGGGGGTAGGAGTATCTCTCAAAAAGAAAAACTGGACAGCTCCAATAATTCTTTTAAAAATTCTCACCTTTTCTTTACTTCTCGTGATTTTTAAAATCCTCCATTTTCCTCATCTATGTCTCTCATCATCAATGTCACTGTTGGAATGGCCCTTTAAATATGACTTTCCTCAATCTTCTTTATTTCTTTTATTTTTTAATACTTCCCAAGAGTCTTTAAACTTATCTATTTTTATATTTAATCATTTCACTTTTACTATGGGTTTATTTTCTGGTCTTTTAATTCTGTAAACTATAACATGTCCTTTATATATTTTTAATTTGTTTTTATTACTTCTACACTTGTTTATTTTTTTTATTTTTATTTTTATTTTTTATTTTTTGAGTCGGAGTCTCACACTGTCTCCCAGACTGGAGTGCAGTGGCCGCTCCCGGCCACCGCAGCCTCGACCTGCTGGGCTCCGGTGATCCTTCCGCCTCAGCCTTCCAAGTAGCCGGAATTACAGGCACGCGCTACCATGCCCGGATGATTTTTTGATTTGTTGTAGAGATGAGGTCTCGCTTGCCCAGGCGGGTCTTGAACCCGTGGGCTCAGACAATCCACTCACCTCAGCCTCCCAAGGCGCGGGATTACAGGCTGAGCCACCGAGCCCGGCTACACTTGTTTATTTTATTTTTAATAAATTTTTAATCCACATCTCCTCACTTCAAACACCACTTTTATTCTGTGTTTCTTGTCATCCTACAGTTTTCCTTAAATTTCTTTGAATTTGATTGCTCTTTATGTAGATTCTTAGGAAACATAGTCAGAGAGGTGGTGTTGAATTGAGAGAGTTAACAGATAGTCACTAGCTTCTCCCTTGCCTTGTAACTGCCACAGCATGATCCCCAGTACTGGAGGTCACACTTAACTCTTCTCCTCTCCCTCAGAAGATCTCCCTGAAAGTTAGGCTCTACATAAAGACAGAAAACACACAGCTTAATCCTTCAGTGAGAACTAATTATCCCTGTGAAGATAGTCTAATTTCACTTTTTTTTCAAAAAAAGTGTTACTTTCTAGTATCTCACACTATCCAGATTTTATATGAGGAGATGTGTGTCTTACAGTATTAAAATTACTTTTGCTTTTGTGATCTTGGTTCTAAAAATCATGTTTTAAAAAGCCATGGTTTTCTAACATACATATGCTATACGTATGTTATTGTGTTGTGTGTATGTGTGGAGAGAGAAAGAGAAAGACAGAGAAACATCAGAATCAGAGAATCAGATTTTGGATGAACTACTCCAATTATAGACATGAATCCTAAGACAAAAAAACCAGAGGCCTTCTTCAAAGAGAGACTTTATTTGCACTCTCTCATTCTGCTCTGTCATGACTTATTTTGCTGAAGATTCAAGTAGAATTTGACCTCCAGAGATATCGGACCATGAAAGGAGAAAAGTCAGGCTTCTGGTACCAGCCTGTCACTAATATACCTACTTCCACCTGTCCAGGTGTCCCCTCCAAGCAACCAGGAGTTTCTCTTAGTGCTCCACTGCCAAGAGACCAGGTAAGAGGGCTAGTCAGACTCTACAACACCTGTACCCCTGTTGGAAGAACCTGTTAAATTTCCAATATTTATTTTAGATAGTCTATACCAACTATGAATATCAGAGTCTAAGAAAAAGCAATGGTTATTTTACTTCCAAAACATGAATTTCATTTTTAGGCAACAAGAGAAACATGATAAGACTGAACCTAGTCCTTTTCACTCCTCTGTCTGATTCCAATGCAAGAACAAGCTATCATGAATCTTCAGGCTCAAGGCCACGCTGATAATTCTCTTGACTCCTTAAGCTGCCATATTTCTTTCCCTGGAATTAATGGTGAGTTTCCTTTCAAGATACCACTAAGGCTCAGTTTTCATTGCAGTTTTCATTGGCCCGCTGTTGTCTAACACAACTGATTCTCTAATGTTAACTCTACCAACTTAATTGCTTTAATAGTCAACTGATCTTATAGACTACATATCAACTATTCTAAACCAAAGTTATCACTTATTTCTTTCCTAGAATTAATGGTGAGCTTCCTTTCAAGATACCACCAAGGCTCAGTTTTCATTGCAGGAAGGATACTGGCCCACTGTTGTCTGACACAACTGATTCTGTTGTGTTAACTCTACCAACTTAATTGCTTTAATAGCCAACTGATCTTATAGACTATGTATCAACTATTCTTTCTTTCTCTTTTTATATTGGAAAATGTAGTTTATTTAGAAAGTAAATTAGAGAGAAGAGAGAGGAGATTCGCCTCTACGAGGTGGAGGAGGCAGCTAAAGCTAGGAACATGGCAGTCATAACTCAAAGAACACATGACCTGGTCAGTGCTTAACAAAACAATGGCTAAAGTTATCCCTTTAAATAGTAGCCTTGCATTATGTAACTAGATGGTGGTTTAAAGATCTAGTGGAAAATTAAACAATGTATCTGCCTATGTCAACTTTTGCAAATAGATTATGTATGAGGATGCTTCAAGTGATGCTCAAAATGAAATACTCTATTGGAACCCAACTGTGAGGTTTAATTTTAATGACTGGTGTTCGTGTTTGATAATAATTTCACTGAATATTTTCTAAGCTATTTTTGGGAATGATGAATATACATGTATACTAGACTGAATATTGATAAACCTTGTTCCAGAATGGTTGAAAAAATTCACAGCATTGCCAGCAGTGTCTGAAAGTTCCTTATCAATGTATATCCTTGTCAACATGTGTCATTGTCAGACTTCTTCCTCTTTCTGTTTCTTTTTTTTTAATCTGATGGGGAATAAAATGGTGTCTCATTGTGGTTTTATCTTTTTCTGAAAACCACTGATATTGAACACTGTCATATATTTATTGACCATTTCATTTTATTCTTCTATAAATTGCCTACTCATATTTTATAACTAATTTCCTCTCTTTCATGGGATCTTTTCTTACTGATTTGTGTGTGAGTTCTCCATATGTATAAGCATATTCCTCTCCGCATCCATGTATTAATTTTTCTTTTTTATGCTAATAATATATTCACCTACTTTTTTACTTGTCTTTTAATTTAATTTTGTGGTTGAAGCCCTTTGTTTTAAAGAAGTATTTAATTTTTATTAAAATGTATTGTTTATTTTATGTATCATTTTTGCTTTTTGAATGTGATTTAAAAATATGTTTTACCTCCTGAGATCTTAAAGTCAGTCTTAAACCTTCTACTAATTGTTTTAAATTTTTATTTTATTTTGTATGTGAGTCCATGAAACAATCTAAGGCTATTTTTTTATTAGAAAATTAATTATCTCCACAAAATTTATTAAAACATTCTTTATTTCAACAATTTCTGATATATACTCTAAAATATAATAGTCTTATTCTTGTCAGCATCTAAATCATGTATTTTGTTCTTTCTTGCACAAATATTGTATAGTATACTATATACTGTTCTAATTACTATAGACAAATAGTATTATACCAAACCTTGAATACACTAAGGAGTCTTTCCTCTTTTTTTTTTTTCTTGTTTAGGAATTACATATTTGGATTTTCCATATGGATTTAGAGAATTGGTATATATTTTAAGGTACCCAATAACTATCATAAATTTGATTCATATTCTTTTCTATTTTGATAATATTTTGTTATTTTCTCTATTAGAAACACGTTTTTGTTAGATTTGTTCTTAAGTATATTTTATTTTACTCACATGAATTTTAGTTTTTTTATTTGTTATAATTTGTTTTATTATTTGTATAAAGAAATGCTACTAATTCTTTTTTTTCTAAAAATTCTTAATATAGCCTATGCAGACATCAAATTGTCAGTAAATAACATTTTTATTTTAACCTTTAAATTCATGTTTTCATCTGAATGCACTGTCCATAACTTCTTTGTAATGTCGATGTGTGAGGTGGTAGTATTTTGACACTTTCCTACTTTCATGGGAATAATTCTAACATATCACCATTAAAATATGATGTTTGCTCCCAGTTTCTTTATCAGGTTTCTAAGAGAATTTGTTTGATTTGTTGGTTGGTTGGTGTGGGAAGGTATAAATGTGAAATGTTATGAAATGTTCTGTTAGCAACTCTTGTGATGACCACATCTTTGTTCTTGCTTAATCTGTTTCTGTATCAATTATAATAATAATAATATAATGTCAGGATAAACCAAACAGTACTGAAGTTCACCTCCTGGCCATACCACTCACTATGAGATTGGCTTTGGGAATATTACTTAACATATTTATATGTTTCAGCTTTTGCTTCTGTAAAACGCATGTAAAAGTGCCTACTTTATTGGAGATTGTATATATATACATATGTATATATATATACACACACATACCCAGTGAGTCATTTTTTAAAGCGAAAGGTAAAATCCTGGCTCTTGTGCAAATATAAAATGAACAAGTGCCAATAATTTTATTTGATGAACTAATGAGGGAACTTGCAAGATGTCACAACTAATTAAAACGAGAGTTAGAAGCAGTACACATATAGGCAATAGGAGAGACAGAATGAATTTACAAAGAGATATTTAATCAACCTATTCACAGAACAATTAAATTACATTCCACCAGACAAATTTATTACATTTCAATGTTCAAAAGATATTTGCATTATTAACAATTTTCTACAACTTACAGAGTTGCAATAAAGCTCAAAAATTGTGTAAGGCACAGAGACCTCACAGAATCAGATAAACTCAGAGGGTATGCCAAGCAAACCTTAGTCTTTAAGTTAATATTTTTGTTCCATTTTATTTATTTATTTATTCATTCATTCATTTATTTTTAGAAAGCAGGATTTATTGAGAGGACAGAAAATCTCCCACAGTGGGAGGGTACATGAAGGGGTTACCCTTTGTTCCATTTTAAAAGCCCATAACAATTTTTCCTAATGATTATTGTAAGTTAATACATCTATCTGTATAAAATGCATAGAACAACAGTATATGTCACAAAATAAAAACTGTATATTTTGCTACTGTTGTTGTTATTATTTTATATATTTTTAGAATTTATTTACTAATATTTATGTCATATTTTATTTTTATATCTATATACATAATTAAAATTGTGCCATCGTTTTCTGTAAAATGGTTCATCTACATATTTTCTTTTTTTTTTTTTTTTTTTTTTTTTTTTGTGTTTGTTTGTTTTTTTTTGAGTTGGAGTCTCACTCTGTCGCCCAGACTGGAGTGCAGTGGCCGCTCCCGGCCACCGCAGCCTCGACTTGCTGGGCTTCGGCGATCCTTCCGCCTCAGCCTTCCAAGTAGCTGGAACTACAGGCGCGCAATACCACGCCCGGCTAACTTTTTGATTTATTGTAGAGATGAGGTCTCACTTGCCCAGGCGGGTCTCGAACCTGCGGGCTCAGGCAATCCACTCACCTCAGCCTCCCAAAGGCGCGGGATTACAGGCTGAGCCACCGAGCCCGGCTCATCTACATATTTTCAATCAAATATATTCTAGGTAATGTTGTGTGGCAATATGTCAACAATATATTCTTTAATAATATTTTAAGAGACATTATCTAATACATTATCTCCTTAAGAAAAAAAAAATTTTGGTTCCAGTACTATAAATATTTAATTTTAACTGGGCAATCAATCAATTTCTATTATAAAGACACTGAATTATATGGCTAGCCTGTATCCTTGTTAGAACATCCATTAAAAGTTTAGAAGTAGATTTATAATCTGCCTCTAGCATATGTTTAAACCATTATGGAATGAATTCGACTTCATACAGTTTTCTTACACTTATATTTCCTTTGTCACATTTTCCCCATATACTTATATTAATATTTGTCTTTATAAATTATGTATATTCATGAAAATCACTTTTATCAATTAAAAGAAAATCTGAAACAACCATTATTTTTCATTAAATTGAGTAACACAAGTTTGACTAAATCATCAAGTCATTTAACTAAACATACTGATGAATTCAGTTAAAATTGTAGAACTGGCTGCATGTGCAAAATGTCAAATTCCTGCAATTAATGAAATTGACAAGAATGGTGCAATCCAATATTTTTCTTTTTAGCCTGAAAATGGAAGTTAATTCAACTTCATAAATATGGCTCTCTGAATATGACCTGTTATCAGGCATTAAATAACTTGTTGAAATTTTATAAATAAAGCGATATAGTATATGATCTGCATTTTTCTTAATTATCAAAAATTTTCTCCTTCATTCTTTCTCCCTGTAATGGATTTTTAAAAAAACCAACAACAGGATTTAAACTAGCCATAGCTAGAGATTTGCCTTGGAGAATAATTTGGTATGAATATCATTACTAAAATCCCACTGCTTCAAATGGATTTTTAGATTAATATATCTGCAGAGATATAAAATTATCTGATTTATAACCATGAATTATTAGATCTGAAATGTCAATTATTATCTCTTCAGCTTAATACTTAGATTACCATATAATTTTATGCATCTTTGAGAAAAGGGGTTGAAAAGCAGCAAGGATATGAATTTTGCATCTACTGTTACAATTGTAAATGAAGTGTCAAGGATAGCTGTGAATACTGCGCCCTCACACTGACTTTATTCCAAGAAAGAAGGGACCATGATGACGAGGGTGGCACACATCTTCAAAGTCATAACAGTCTAATTGACTTACTGTGTCAGTTCCAACCTTCTCTTCATTCTTTGGCTTTTAAATTGTGAATATATTAAGCTAAACCAAGAGAATTTATCAACTCAACTTTCTCTTATTTCTGTGTATAACATTCAAGCTTAAAAATATGCTACATGTTGAAGAAGAGAGTTGAAAGTTCAACTCTTTCTCACAAAGTCCTAAACTTGTAAAGTTGGAAGCCATTGGTAATAATGAAATTAGTATTTTCTCATGACTTCTTATCAGCATTTATTGGATCATTATTCTAAGAATGAACAAAAAGACTTCATATGAAAAAATGATGACCGATAAGGAATTGTGCTGTATACATATAGAGTCTTTCCAGATAATAGCAAGGTTGAACACAAGGTCAACAAATTTCTTTATTCTTGAAGGGGAAAGAATAAAGTGATGGTGAGAGCATGGGCTTCAATTTCAGCTTTATCATCTGTTTCTCACTTTGTAAATTTGGTTTTGAATTCATCCCACTTTCTTATTCATAAATATGGACATCCATTTCCAACATTTTCAGTGAACATTAAATATCATAAAGAATGTAAAACCTTTTGCCATGATATTGATGTATAACAGACATAATAAAATCTAGATATGCCTATTATTGCTATTTTATTCTTATCTGCATTCTCTTTTCACAATTAGTAGACTTAGGTATAGAGAGATAAGTTGCAGCCTCAGACATGAGCATATTAGGTAGAACTTAAAAGTAGAAGCTACCTAAACGATGTCTACTTGTATACCTTATCCTGAATTGCACCCCACATCTTTAAATAAAATATGTTAAAAAGAGCTAATCTCTTAACCTCCTACAATGCTATTTACACCTAAATTTGCTTGTTTTGTATTAGCAGTCATTTAATCATCTAATCTTTGCTACCATAATTTTTCTCAAAGTGCTTTGTACAAAGAAGACATTGGACAAATACCTGTGCAAAAGGAATGCATGAAAATAAAAAGTTTATTTTTCTGTCACTGATTTTTCAGCCAAGCTGTAGAGGGGTAAAGCCTAAATATTAGCCAGGGATTAATTATTAGCCATATCCATCTCTATATTTTTGAAGAACGATTGTGATATTTTTCTGATCAATGTCCTTGCAGTTAAATTTGGTTGGCTCTGAGGTTTTATTTTGAAAAGTACCATGGCTGAGGGAGCTCTCATGGAGCTGGATCTGACTACAGATGGAGGGTATTTTTTGTCTTTTTTTATTTTTTTATTTTTTATTATTCAATATTTTTATTATGATATTGTGGGGTATAGTTAAGGGTTAGGTGTACAAATATGCCTCATTCAGGCACTGTTGTTGATAGGAAGTGTCTCCCCATCCCCAGACAGAAATTTACTACCATTAGTCCCATTACCCTACCCCTGCCTCCCCGTAGTTTCCCACCACTGTCATTTTCTTGTGGTAATATGTTGGATGATCAAGGTCTACTATATGAGTGAGAACATGTGATACTCAGTTCTTTGTTTCTGTGAGAGGTCACTCAGTATTATAGACTCTAGTTCCATCCAGGTTGCTGCAAAGTTCATGATTTTGTTCTTTTTTACGGCTGCATAGTATTCCATTGTGTATATGTACCACATTTTTTTAATCCAGTCCTCTTTTGATGGACAGCATGGTTGCTTCCAGGTTCTTGCTATTGTGAACAATGCTGCAATAAACATACGAGTGCAGGTATCTTTTTTATA